>JAHQZX020000049.1:0-17862 GCA_019804575.2 Pseudotulostoma volvatum | reverse complement strand
GTGGTACGTCCCGACTTGAAAGAAGGCAAGAGGTATTGAGGCTTGAAAGCCTCATCCCTTTTTCGCTTCACATACGTTGTCAAAGTATGCAGTCCAAGCTCAAACGTACCCTCGTCAGAAAAGATCGCACAACACCAATCATCCAGGCTCCAAGAGAGATGTTCTTTGGCCCATTTATACCGAGCTTGCTTATGATTTTGACTAAGGAATGGCTTCTGACATGGCTTGAACGCATAAAGCTGGTTTTTAGCGAGATACCATCAAACAGTACTGATGTGAAGCTGTTTCCCCGATTTTGACGGTGTCAACAATGCCTAGAACGTATCTCGGGGATTGTTGTTCACATCGCGAATTAAAGCTCTTTTAGCTCTTCTAGGGAGCTTTGGCTTTCGTCCTGGTCGCTTTGAGCCTGTCTCGATTCATGTTTTATGCGGTCTTGAACCAGGAGATAGATAGGGCTGCGGGGGAGATCTAGTGTACCGGTGATTTGAGGGGAGGATAATTTTTGATTATGAAGTCTAAGAACCAAGCGAAGTACCTCATCAGAATCCTCGCGCTTCGAGGTTTTTGGTTCGGTAGGCATGAGGGGATAAAACAAGGATGTAAATAGATTAGTGGGTCAGGTGACAAAAAGTCTCATGACTTCTGGTATCCGACTGTACATATCGCGGGTCATGTGATATCTACATGACCTAGAGAAAGGAAATCATAGAGAGTTATACATTCATTTGTGATTAGTAATCCATATTATATACCGTAATTTCATGTAATGGTAATAATACAATTAGCGTATTTTACGCTAGCGTGACAACTATATCGGTCTATTCTCACGCTAAAGCCTTATTAGTAATGACATATTCTCTAACACCTTGATTTAAAACCCCTTGCCTCAAGATATTATTATAACCTCTATTTGACTTTTACCATGCCTTTAAGCAGACGACGTATACAGCTTGCTAAAGCTCGATAGAGCCTTCATGTTGCCAGCCTTAAGCCGGCCACGACATCGGATATAAGGCCTCAACTAGATAGCAACTTAACCGGCATTGTGGTACAGACGCCACAAAATGTCGACGGTCTAGAGGAACTCCAGGATGTGGGCGATTCAGATGAGCTGCCGGTGCCGCAACATTCTCAGGTGGGTGATGGCCTAGAGGAGCTACTAAGCTTCACCGACCAGTATGTGTAACGGCATCTACTAAGTTATGAGACTATCACTGTGCGGAGACGGGTAAATAGTTAACCCGTTAGAACTTATGTATGTAAATAGGACAACACCTGTGGGAAGCCCAGCGATCAGCTCTGATTCTATCACGACATAGTGATTCCCCTTCCTCAGTAACACCGTCCTATAACCTTTCTTTACAGTTTTGATCGCTGGGCTTCCCACAGGTATTGGGGCCCAGCTTCCTATTTACATACATAAGTTCTAATGGGTTAGCTATTTACCCGTCTCCGCACAGTGATAGTCTCATAGCTAAGTAGATGCCGTTACAGTATGCTAGTAGCTGTGGTGATACTCCAAGTGATGGCATAGACAGTAGTTCCTCTGATGATAGCTCCGACGAGTCTATTGTTGATGAGTTTGATGAGAATGAATTTGACGATCGCGAGCAGGACCTGCAATTACCAATCGATATAGCCGAGATAAATACGACCATCAATCGTCCTGAAGTTGCTAATGAGTACAAACTGGAGTGGAAAGAAGATGCTGGGAAATCGCTCAAAAGACCCTATGGATCTGGTTCGGAGCAAATGGCGAAACGTTGACGAAGACACTGCCGAGAGTTTGAGCAGGCAGCTTTAGGCACTATGAACATTGTTAACCTCTTCAAGCAACAACAGGGATTTAAAACGTCAGTGAAGTCGCACAGATCGGACAAACAGTCTCAATTAGAAATAATAAGCTCTGCGTTAGATGATCTGGATCACATCGTCAAGTCAAAGCAGGCCCAAGTCAAAATATATGGCCATGTCTTTGACCTAGGAAGCAATTTTGATTGCCGGCATCAGATGGTAAGGAGCTTCTTGTATAGACAGAAGAGCAAAGACAAAAGTCGCTATGAGGTGGCGAAAGAGGTCGCCAAAACCTTTGGACGCCGCACGACTACGGCAAAAAAACATGATGAAATGGGAGCAGGAGTGGATTCTTCACAGAAGGATTCCAGAGAGTAAGGCAGGGAAGCACAAAACTTGTCTAAGCTTGCTGGATGATGAAGGAGTTATCTGTGCGATCAAGGACTTTGCGAAAACTCAAGGAGAATGTGAGTGCAATTTGATATTAAAGGTATTGGTTGTGGACTAATATATGGTCGAGTTCAATAAGGACGGTACAATGGTGCCCAAACAATACTCAAATGATTGTCGTGTTTGGGGACCAGACCGTCGACCAGTCATTTTGATTACCCATAATGAAAGTATTTTCTCTGGGCAGTGCCAGGCCTGGATGGCGAAGAACGGCAGCTTCTCACGACCAAGGGGGAAGGGAAAAGGCATTATGGTTTCTGACTTCCTCTTGTCTTGGGCCTGGCTCAATCTCTTGTCTCTCGCCAAAAAACGACAGGATGAGCCGACCCCATCTAGTGTCCCTCTCGACTGTTGGAGTACGGAGAAGAGGAGGGCCACTGGGATGGACAGAGGCTATTGCAGCAAATTAAGACAAAGGCTCTCTCTATCGCTACTGCCTTATATCCGGGGTATCAGTTTCTCTTCCTCTTTGATAATGCAACGAGTTATTCTGTCTATGCTGATGATGCCCTTCAAGTATTGAACATGAATAAGGGCAGAGGTGGCCAACAACCTCGGATGGTATATCAATGGGGACGAAGTTGTTGTGCAGCACATGTATAATAACGAGGTGGATTCTGTAACGGGTAATTGCAATAAAATTCCCAAAGGCATTCAAAGGGTACTACTGGAGGAACGAAAATTGTGGCCAAGTGAGAAGGAATTTCACCTTGAATTCCCCAAGCCACGTTGCGAAGAATGCCGGGAGAGACAACAATGCAAAGAACGTATTAAGGGCAAAAGCTGTGATTCTTGCCGACAAAAAAGGAACCACAGTAGCAACTATACGCAGAAACGAATCTGCGACGATTGTGTTTGTCAGAAAGATTCCTGCCAATGCGTTCAAAAGAAACCTGAACAGTCGGATACCAGAAGTCATGAGACATTTTGTCACCTGACCCACTAATCCATTTACATCACTGTTTTCATCCCCCCACTACTGAACCCCCCTATCGCCTGGTTCAAGACTGCGAAAAACATGAGGAACGCATCGAGACGGGCTCAAAACGACCAGGACGAAAGCCAACCCTCAATAGAAGAGCTGAAAGAGCTTTACTTCACCATGTGAACAACAATCCCCGAGATACGTTCCAGGCATTGTCGTCACCGTCAAAATCGGAGAAACAGCTTCACATCAGTACTGTTCGACGGTATCTCGCTAAAAACCGGCTTTATGCGTTCAAGCCACGCCGGAAGCCATTCCTTAATCAAAATCATAAGTAAGCTCGGTATAAATGGGCCAAAGAACATCTCTCTTGGAGCCTTGATGATTGGTGCTGTACGATCTTTTCTAACGAGGGTACGTTTGAGCTTGGACTGTATACTTTGACGACGTATGTGAAGCGAAAAAGGGATGAGGCTTTCAAGCCTCAATACCTCTTGCCTTCTTTCAAGTCGGGACGTACCACGGTCGGCGTTTGGGGGTGTATAGATTATACATACAAGGGAAAACTAGTTATTCTGCCCGCAGACACCAACATGAATAGCAAGGTCTACTGCAATATGATATTGAATGACCACGGGTACCCTATGTATAAATAGGTCATGGAACAAGTATGGGGACGCTATCTGGCAAGATGATGGCACAAAATACCACACGTCAAAGATGGTACAAAATTGGCGGAAATTGATGCTAATGACGCGCATGGAGTGGGCCGCTCAATCGCCCGATCTCAACCCCATTGAGAACGTGTGGCATCTTATCAAGATCGCCATATGCAAGATGTGCCATAGAATCAATTTGGCAGCCGAACGAGCTGAGATCATCCAATAGGAATGGGATGCAATAGACATTAAGGTGGTTCCGAGGATTATCCGTACCATGAGAGATAGGTGCTGGGCTGTTATTGCTGCAAAGGGGGGACACACCAAATATTGAATATTTTAATTTAGAATACTAGAGCTTTTACCTGCATCTTCTGGTATTCGAATAGGGTCAGTAGAAGTCGAGTTATCCCTATTTAATTGGTGGGGTAGTGAGGGGCATCGCCAAGAATTTTAGCCGTGTCTCACGACTTCTGGTATCCGACTGTACATATACAGGCGCGAAATAGCACTGCGATATCTTTTGCAAGGGGTCCCTATCAAATCTCGAGTACCTGCCATAGTACTGGTGATTCAGCAGGTTTGTAATATTTCCAGGCCACTCCTTCAGTTAGCTATTTGTTTCTATAAAACTAATTAGTGATATATAATAGTTCTTGTGTTGGCTATAACAGAGTGATCTTAGAAAAGAGGAATTCAGTTATGCCACTAGTATAATAGAATTCTAAACCAAAGAAAGGAAAGAAAGGATGAAGAGAAAGAAACGCCTTCCGAGAGGTCTAGAAGATTCTAGAAGACCCTCAAGGTGGCAATGGGCTATGGGATTCAAGGATATCTCGATGGTGATGGAATGTGCTAGGAGGTTCTAGGGATATCCTGATAGTAGTAGTAGGTTTCTTACATTGGCTTTGTGGATTTGAAGCCCCGGTATAATAAGAAATAAGATCTCGTGTTATACTGAATGTATCATGGTTGCATTTTGGTGCAGCCGCACTCCTAAAGGTAACACATCCTCCACTGGAGACTTCTCTGGATCATGGAGTGCTTCATCCTTATAGTTCGTCTGTGCAAGGTCTCAAAATAAGTTGGTAGGGTCAAAGAACGTTCAATAATATTTATGAAGCTCACCTGCATCCGCTAGTTAAAAGTGTTGAAGCAGAAGAGGGTACTTGTATCATAGTATACCAGTCGGGTTTATGGAGGATGCGCGATGTATTTGACGAGAACAACCATTGTCTCAATTTTGCTACAAGTGACTTGCTATACCAATATTCTATTGGTGAGAACCATTTTCGGCAGGGGTTCCTTTTTTGGATTTTTCGAGGCTGTTAGAAATTTATCAGGTCGTGAAGGGAATGTGAATTTTCGACTACAACTTGATAGTGTAATATTTCAAAATTCCGAGAAGCGTATTTATTATATATAAAAGAATGTAATCCTACAATACTTTCGACTAAAGTGTGGTGTTGAGGAGGCAAGTGTAGCAAAGACAAAGATACGCCAGAACCACATGTCGAAGCTCAGACCCCTTCGGCAGGTTTTTTCTCACGGAAAAAAGTTAGCATGGAACGTTAGGTACGCAAGCCGAAAGGGCCTGAGATACTGAGACAAGTTTGGAGGGACAAATGACGGAGTGAGAATTTACTCGGAATAAATGGAATGCCCACTGAAGTTGCACTATGGATCGCGGAATAGGCAACAGATACAGAGAAAATGAGTGAAGAACACAGCAACGCTCATCAGACACCCACTATGTATTATGAATCTCGCCGCTGGATCAATCGATGTAGAATTTATTAGCCATTTCTTCGTAATCCCAGATAAGGCGTCGGTCATCAAATAGTCAGGTTCGAAATATATCTTTATCATTCGGACTTCTATTGTTTCAAGCTATTGCGAAGCGACAACCTCAAGATGAGCAAATGTCGGGCAAAGTGCACCGTAACCCGGGTTGAGAGCGACCTTTTTCGTGGCATAGAACGTAACCGCTTAATGGTAGTTCGAGCCTAAGTTCAACGCGGACATTGTAACAGCATGCCGGCACGGTAAGGGGGAAATACTAAGCACCAGTCCAGACTGAGCTAGCCATGCGATTTAGAAGGTTAATGTTTTCCCGGAGAACACGGCCTTGTGAGGAACATTTCAGATGACATTATCGCACATATTTCAACTAGGAACTAAAGTCAGCTAATAGCAGAACAAAGCTTAGTCTTGCCAAATTAGGTCCTACCATGAACCGCTTGTGGAAATCTGAGCGCAGAAGGTCCTATAGCTATTCAGCATGCTAACTCATACACCGAAGATGGAAATCAAGCCGTACATTAACGAATTCTTTACTTTGCTTCACTTCTGTCCCTCGCGCCTGGTTTTTGAAAACCACATCATCATCCCAGCGCCGTTTCATATTGAAATCTTGTGGGTTCAGTAGAGGATTACCCCGGGCAATTTCGTACTCGCGTCGTTCCTGCTCTTTAGCGGCTTGCTCTTGTTCCTTTTGATACGTTAGTTAAGCGACCTTGGGCAGTAGACCGGAGAGCTAACCTCTTTCTCTTTCTGCTCTAGTCGCTCCCTTTTTATTTTTTCCAATTCACGCATGAGTTCAGCGGCCTCATCCTCGTCGTCGCTGAATAGGTTAATTATTGTACAGCTCAGTGCTGGTGATAGAGTTTACCTATCTTCTTCACTACTTTCAGTATCTGAGGCCACCGAGTCTGCATCTAGATCTCGTGTTTCCTCCAGTATTCGTCGGCGTTTCGCATCCGGATCCTCATCATCTTGATTGAGCGGTGGAGCTTCTAGCAGGCGTTTAGACGTGGCTGCCCTATCTGCTATGGGCTCATCCTGCTTGATATCTTGTTTCCCCGCAAAATGCGCCGCCTCTGCCCTAAGCAGCTCAGTGCGTAGATCTCTGGACTGGCTCTCCGCTTCGCTACCCTGTCCAGCTTGCCTAAACAAAATCAGAGCTGTATCTTCATTGACCGTGCAGGCCGACCGTACCTGATCTTCAGATGCATATAAGCAGGAAGAAGGCGTTGGTGATAAGCCGGCCCGCGTAAAGCTTCCTTGCCTTGAGCCTATTATCGCATTAGCTACCTGCCTCCGTGGGTGAGTTCTCCATGCGGTTTACCGGGTCGAAGGTGGGTCGATGAGCTATCCGGGGTCAGAGCTATTACTTATTGTAGTGGGGGAATGGGAAGCTCACCGGTCGTCATGTTGGATTAATCGATGGAAAGGGAACTTGCAAAAAGCATTCGAATATACTGCTTCTGGCTGACGAATATTAATGGGGATTCATGGCTCGTCGAACATACCGCCTAGAGTTCACATCCATGGAAAGGAAGGCGACTACACCGTAAAGCGCAAGTTTGTCCGATTCCGCGATCCACCAAGATGTGCCTTCCACATCAGAAATTTGATGCTCATGTCTTTAGATGCTCCCTAGGGACAGACAATCTGCTACGATGTCTAAAGAAGTTCCTCTTGCCATTACGGAACGCGATTTTATTGTTGAAGCTCTCAGACATGGTGTGCGCCTTGACGGGCGTGGGGTTGATGAGTTCCGTCCTCTCAATATCTCCTTTGGAGATGAGCATGGACATGTGAAGGTGCAACTAGGACAAACTAGGTGGGTCGTTCTATACGTCTAGGTAAGGGCCTGCCTGACATTGACTCGTTGTGTCCATTCCTTTTTTTATAGTATCTTTATCCTAATCTCTGCGGAGGTGACTAAACCTCGCGAGGACCGCCCTTATGACGGCGTTTTTATAATTGCACTTGAGCTAACCAATATGGGCTCTCCCGCTTGGGAAAATGGACGGTACGAATCCCTCCCTTGCCCTCCCCAGAGATTGGCACTATTAGAGGAAAGCTTAACAGTTCATTTTTAGACAGGGTGATCTCGAGCCTTACGTGGCCCAGACTCTGGATAGGGTTATTCGTCACTCGAACGCACTTGATACCGAAACACTTTGTATTGTAAAGGGGAAGAGCTGCTGGACTATTCGTGCTGATGTCCATGTGACCGATTACGATGGTAATCTCATCGACTGTGCCTGTATTGGAATCATGGCAGGCCTTCACCACTTCCGTCGTCCGGAGGCTGTGGTGAAGGACGGAAAGGTAACTGTATATGGCATTGATGAGCGAGTTCCAGTCACGCTCAATATCACCCATAGGCCATTGACCATAACCTTCCACACTTTCAGCGAAGGGAAATTCATTATAATGGATGCGACTCGCAAGGAGGAGCAAGCCTCAGAGGGAGACATGGTGGTGGCATTGAACGACGCTGGCGAAATTTGTGCCCTTTATAAGACGTCAGGCTCTCCCGTCAGTGCCATTGATGTTGTCCGCAAGACATCGATCGCCCTGCAACGGGTCCGTGAGATCAATCAGATTATCAACAAATCTTTAGAGATTGATTTCGCCAAGCGTGCCAAACAGAATCTAAGTGTTGAGGCGAATGCTGCAAATGAGAGATGATACTAGGTTGCTGTTTATTTCATCAAAGAACTTCTTCATGTTAGGAATCAGCACACGTACCTTTGTAGATAGCTAGTATGCTACGCTTTGGTTGGGTTGGTTCCTACATATAAGCTATAAGCGCCACTAATTGCAGATCATAATAATAATATGTAATAGATTGATTATTTAGTAAAATTAAATAACAATAGAAAATTCATAGTAAGGTGTCTAGGTAGATATACCATCCGGTGCCTGTATGATAAGTCACTAGTAAATTGGAAACCAATGGAAGATAACGAGGTTGTGTTCTTACTACCTCTTCATAGGTTGTGAGACAAAGTTTTAGCTTGTAAGCGGTGGGAGAGCAGGAGAGCCAATGTCAGATGTCAGCGAGATGACGACGTGTGCGCAGGGGGGGCTTTGCCACTAGTACGAAACTACTTCTAGGAAGGAACTAAACTGTATTAAGTATACAGGCAGCTAAAATAAGCTTCCACTTCACCTGACCAACAGCCAGGCAAAGTTCAAAAGTCAATCTTCATACACGTTCTTTTGCTTTGTGAGCGACTTGACCATTTTGTCACCGTCATTGCTTGAATGTGCATACCTCAGAGTCGCTCATTTAATTGTTAGCCAAAGCGAGTCGGGGTGTTTGCCCAACCCAACCCAAGTCACCATGGCCAGCGGCAGGCCTGGTAATGATCCACCCGCTGGCCACAACGAAGACCTGCTCCAGCTTGAGGAAAGCACGGCCGCATACAATAATGACCAACACCCACCTGTGAACGATGACCATTTGCTGCAACGTTACAATCTCGATGATTCCGACCAAAACCAACCGAGACCGTCTATTTCCTACGATAACTTCGTCGGAGCGAACCGATCATCAGCGAGGACTGCAAATTCGGGCTCAGCCGGCCACGAGTCTCATTCTGACGTCCCTGCAAATGATGTCTATGCTCGAGAGCAAGTAACCCGATTGTACTCGCAAACTTCCGGTCTCGATAATTACCATCGGTATTCCGACTTTGACGAGTTCGATGATGAACGATCGATGCAGGGGTATTACAATGCGGAGGGGGAAGAGGATCTATCTACAGTACCCCGACTTAGACGGGCGAATGAAAGGAACTCCATCCTCGGCCTTGGTGGTGGACTAATGGGGAAAGCCAAAAACATGCTTGGCATGAGGCCTCAGTACTCGGAGATGGATCTTCCGTTGACAGAAGCAGGGGCAACGAATTCAAGAGTTGATGGACCAGGAATCGATGGCACGATACCGAAGATCAAAAGAAAGAGATTCAGTGCCGGCGACTTCAAATTTGGTTTCGGACGTCGGAACCCAGATCCGTCGACTCTGGGACCCCGAGTGATCGTACTCAACAATCCGCCAGCGAATGCTGTACACAAGTTTATGGACAACCATATCTCCACAGCTAAATACAATGTTATCACCTTTTTACCCAAGTTTCTTTTCGAGCAGTTTTCTAAATACGCCAACCTATTCTTCTTATTCACAGCCTGTCTTCAGCAGATACCCTATATTACTCCGACCAACCGATACACTACCATTGTGCCATTGTTGATCGTGCTTTTAGTGTCAGCTATGAAGGAGTTGATTGAAGACCATAAACGGAGAACTTCCGACAAAACGCTCAATTACTCCAAGGCCAGGGTCCTAAGAGGCTCAGCCTTTCAGGAGATGAGATGGCTAGATGTCGCCGTCGGGGACATCGTCCGAGTTCAATCAGAAGAACCTTTCCCGGCTGATCTGGTTCTACTAGCGAGTTCGGAGCCTGAGGGCCTCTGCTACATCGAGACGGCCAACCTGGATGGCGAGACGAACCTTAAAGTCAAGCAAGCCATTCCAGAAACTTCACACCTCGTCAATCCCAGTGACTTGAGCCGTCTCACTGGACGGGCCAAGTCCGAGCAGCCGAATAGCAGCCTATATACGTATGAAGCTACGCTGACAATGCATTCTGGGGGAGGTGAGAAGGAGCTTCCACTAGCGCCTGATCAACTCCTCCTTCGAGGCGCCACTCTCAGGAACACCCCCTGGGTGCACGGGATAGTCGTTTTCACTGGTCACGAGACGAAGCTGATGAGGAACGCCACTGCCACTCCCATAAAGCGAACTGCCGTTGAGCGTACAGTTAACATCCAAATTCTCATGCTTGTCGGCATTCTCATAGCCCTTAGCGTGGTGAGTTCTGCTGGAGATCTGATCGTTCACCAAACAGCCTCCCAGAAGTTGGTGTATCTCCAGTACGGAGCATACAATGTAGCGCTTCAGTTTTTCGCCGATATCTTAACCTATTGGGTTTTATATTCCAATCTAATCCCAATATCTCTATTCGTGACAATAGAGATCGTCAAGTATTTCCACGCATTTCTTATCAATTCCGATCTCGACATGTACTACGACAAAACCGACACTCCCGCCACTTGCAGAACGTCCTCTCTTGTGGAGGAGCTCGGTCAGATCGAATACATTTTCTCGGATAAAACGGGTACCCTGACTTGCAATATGATGGAGTTCAAACAATGCTCCATCGGCGGTGTCCAATATGGCAATGATATTCCGGAAGATCGAAAGGCCACAGTTGCCGATGGAGTTGAAGTGGGCATCCATGATTTCAAGAGGCTTCGGGAAAATTTAAGGTCACATCCAACTCGAGCAATTATTCATCATTTCCTTACACTCCTTGCGACTTGTCACACAGTCATCCCCGAGAGGAGAGAGGAAAAGCCAGGAGAAATCAAGTATCAAGCAGCATCTCCTGACGAAGGCGCACTGGTGGAAGGCGCCGTTATGTTGGGGTATCGCTTTACGAACCGTAAACCAAAGTCAGTGATTATTTCAGTCGACGGAGAAGAGTTTGAATATGAACTTTTAGCGGTTTGTGAGTTCAACTCGACTAGGAAAAGAATGTCAACAATCTTTCGTTGCCCAGATGGGAAGATCCGAATCTATTGCAAAGGTGCCGACACTGTTATTCTGGAACGTCTACACCCAGACAATCCAACTGTGGAAGCCACGTTGCAACATCTCGAGGAGTACGCTTCTGATGGTTTGCGGACACTTTGTTTGGCGATGCGGGAGATTTCTGAAGAAGAATTCCGGCAATGGTATCAAATTCATGACAAGGCTGCCACAACGGTTAGTGGAAATCGCCAGGAGGAGTTAGACAAGGCTTCTGAGCTCATCGAAAAAGATTTCTACTTTCTTGGAGCCACCGCAATTGAAGATAGGCTACAGGATGGCGTTCCCGATACCATCCACACGCTGCAAACGGCTGGCATCAAAATCTGGGTATTAACTGGTGACAGACAAGAAACGGCCATTAACATCGGGATGTCATGCAGGCTTGTCTCTGAGGACATGACCTTGCTTATCATCAACGAGGAATCCTCTGCTGCGACAAGGGACAGCCTCTCCAAGAAATTACAAGCAGTTCAAAACCAGATTGCTAACGGCGGAGAAACGGAACCGCTCGCTCTTGTTATTGACGGAAAGTCTCTGACTTATGCACTGGAAAAAGATTTGGAAAAATCGTTTTTGGATTTGGCAGTTCTCTGTAAAGCCGTTATTTGTTGGTAAGTTACCGGCCCTTGGGACACTGTGCTTCTCTACTAAGCTGGCTGCAGCCGTGTTTCCCCTCTTCAAAAGGCTCTCGTCGTTAAGCTCGTCAAACGTCATCTGAAGTCACTTCTACTTGCGATTGGCGATGGCGCCAACGACGTCTCCATGATTCAAGCCGCCCATGTGGGCGTCGGCATTAGCGGCGTGGAAGGTCTCCAAGCTGCGCGTGCTGCCGACGTGTCGATTGCTCAGTTCCGTTATCTTCGAAAATTGCTGCTCGTACATGGGGCTTGGAGCTATCACCGGGTTAGCCGAGTTATTCTATATTCCTTTTACAAAAACATCACTCTCAACATGACACAATTCTGGGTAAGCTTTTATCAACCGTTTTGCATATCAATATTAACCCGTAAATGTAGTATGCCTTCCAGAACGCCTTCTCTGGTGAAGTCATTTTCGAGTCATGGACCCTTTCATTCTACAATGTCCTGTTTACGGTGCTTCCGCCATTTGTCTTGGGTATTGTCGATCAATTCATCTCGGCTCGCCTGTTGGACCGATATCCCCAGCTTTATCAACTTGGCCAGAAGGGTATTTTTTTCAAGATTCAAAACTTTTGGGCCTGGATTGCAAATGGCTTTTACCACTCCTTTCTTGTATACTGTATTTCCGAGCTTATTTTCTATTCGGACCTCCCGATGGGGGATGGTAAAACGGTTGGACATTGGGTATGGGGCGCATGTCTCTATACTGCAGCTCTAGTTACAGTCCTCGGAAAAGCTGCCCTTCTCACCAACATCTGGACGAAATATCACATTATTGCCATCCCAGGCTCCCTTCTCATTTGGTTGGTGTTTCTTCCTTCCTATGGTTATGCCGCACCGGCATTGAATTTTTCGACTGAATACTATGGCATTATACCCGTTACTTTTTCATTGCCACAATTCTACATCATGGCCGTCATTATTCCGGCTTTCTGTCTCCTGCGCGACTTCTCCTGGAAATATGCAAAGCGGATGTACTACCCTCAACCCTACCATCACGTCCAGGAGATCCAGAAATATAATGTCCAAGACTACCGTCCCAGGATGGAACAGTTTCAGAAAGCAATTAGGAAGGTTAGGCAGGTACAGCGGATGCGGAAGCAACGTGGGTATGCATTCAGTCAGGCTGATGAGGGTGGTCAAATGAGAATCGTCAATGCTTACGATACTACACGAGCCCGAGGACGATATGGGGAAATGACCAGCTCCAGAAGATTAGCCCTATGAATCGTTCTTCGTTCCCTTCTTCGTTTCCTAGAGGAGGAATGGATGTTGTGATCATCGGCGCTCGACGCTGACTTTCTGTCTCCCTTTCTTTTTCCCTCGAACACTCTTATGATGAACCTGTTAATGATCTAGGACTAGCAAAAGCGGAGTCATCCCGTATATTACATATCAAGCATCGATCGAAAAAATATCCGCTAAAGTGCAACTGCCACTGAAAGAAGTTGAAAAAAAGCATTTTGAACCCCCATTACAATATCTATCAATCCTTCGGGTACCATAGCACAACCTATTTCTCTGTTTGGAATCATATTTGTATTTGTATTGGTTTTGACTCTGGTTGCTTATTGAGCCGAGGCCCTTTCTTCTTTTTCATTTTAATGTTTGATGTATGCTTATTTACAAACGGCTTCTAGTTACCTGTCTCCTTTCTTGTCCATTTTATATTTTGTTCTTCGGACTCGATCAGTTCTACCATTCATCTTTATTGCTAGGGTTAGAATGAGATTTTCCTTCATGCCTTTCCATCCTTATGTTTTCCATATATGTATCAAGCCAGGAGAATACGCGCAATTAACCCTATAAAGGCATATTCTGATCGAATATATATTTATGAAATTTATGAGCCCTGATAAGTGATTATCAAAGAATTGGATTGTACATACAATATTTATTATATAGGGCGATCCCGTCTCCGTTTACCATTATTGTTTCGATATAGCTGCGTAGGCATATATGTTGATGCCTAGGCGTATCCTTCGTATTGTAATGTACCGTTGTAGATGGGTGTTGTCCCGGGGTAGCAGATGGTGTGTCTTCTATCTGTTAAATACTAGGTATGATATTTACAATTTCTGAGAGTCAATTTGAAGCAGGGCGTTGTGATATCAAAGTAATAGTATTAGGCGCTTGTTGGGCTTTTAAATACATACATGCTACTGTATGTGCATGTACAGTATATAGGTATGGAGGACATATTTGTATACAATATCTTTCATCTCGTACACCTCTCCGTCGCAGGCCTCCACCCAACGCCCAAGCCTTCCATGACGAGCCGTTCTCGCTCTTCCCAGGTGGGTCCACTGCGCTCAAGGTCGATAACATTCCCACCCGTTATGCGCTCGCGTACGCCGCTCGAGTCGAATTTCCACCCGTGCCGCTTTTTTGTGTAGCGACGAAGATCGCGTTCGAAGGTCGTGTCGCCGGACCAGCCAAGGACGGCACAGCCGACAGTACGCCACGGAGAGATGATGATGTCGACGCGGCGGTGAGGGTTTGGATTATCTTTTCGAGGTTGCCGTCGTTGCTCCTCTCGTTCTGTTTCCTCTTTTGCTTCTTCGTTGTCATAACTGTCATTGTCGTTATCATCATCATCATCATCATCATCGTTGTCGTCGTCGTCGTCGTCGTCATCGTTTGTCGTGTTGGAATCGTTGCTGTCCCCATCGGCCGCGGCAGTGGAAACTTCAGGATCCACCCCATCGTCAAAATGAGGATCTTGCCAGACAACCAGAGCTTTGTCTAGACTGTCGAAGCGCGGATGAGCGCTATCCTCTCCGCGATATGGAAGGGTTTGCTGTTCCCGGTTCGATGTGGCCATGTGTAGCACGAGCGTGTGAGTAACCCATCCCTCGGTCTCGAGGCTGCTGACAATGTCAACAATAAGGTTCTTGGTCACTGACTCGTCACGATGGGTAAGGATAAGATCGATATCACCAGAAATCTCTTTCCCACGTCTATATCCGCCCACAATCATGCTCTCGACGCCTCTACCATCATAGCCACAGCCTGGGCGGACGAGGTTGGCATGTCGGTGGACGGTCTTGGCGATTCTTTCAACCTCATCACGGGGTATCCCGGCGGAGAGCTCGTCGTAGTATTTCAAGCCAATCTGCTGCACACGGGAGAGGCTGTTCCAGCCATGTTCAATAATATCGTCGAGGTCGCGCCACTCCCTCTGGTAGTAAAAGTCACGAGCGGTCTTTGCCCCGACCCCCCAGATGTTGTAGAACTGATGCAGGACCCTCACAACAGGGTCAGTATCTAGTGCGTTGGCGGCCTCCAGTGTGCCGTCAGGGCTGTCCTGGAACTCCACAAAGAGAGTCGCGATCTTCGTATCACAGCCAGGAAGAGACTGAACTTCCAGTGGACTTCTGAGTTTGTATGGATATGCTGCGATAGCGGCAATCGAGGTGCTATAAGCACGGACTCCAATTTCATCCAACGTGAGCTCTCTGAACTTCCTGATCTTGATGAGCTGCTCTATGAACCTCTCGTTCGGCGGACGGAGCGGTGCAGAACGCATGCAAGCGTACTTCACATTATTCTTAACCCAGTCCGGGGCGGGCGGGAGGGAGATAAGCTGTTCATGCCCTGATGTCGTCTCACGATAGAGTTTAGGCGGTGAGCGTTGACTTGTAGCAATTCTACCCTGTGGCCGGCGGGTATAGAAGTGTGAGGCGGCACTGGGAGGTGGCTGTGAGGCAGCATCTCCCTTCGCCCTTTCCAGAATAGCTTTTGCCGAGGGTCTGGATTCCGGAGTATGAGGACCCTGATCCTTCTGAGGCCGGCCAATGACCCGGGCATTATATATAAGGTATGGGTGCAATGGTAACAATTCCGACTTCTCCAGTGAGTCTCGGAGCCATTGCAATTCGATAACTTTGATCGGTCCTCCGGTTTTGAGCTCTTCTTCCAAGGAACCTGAATACGCATTCCTCGACTCCCTTATATGCATAGATGTTAACCGTGCCACACGTGTTTCGTCAAGAGCATCATCCTTTCCACCTCTTTCCTCATCCGAGCTAGCGCTCAGATCGATCACCCCAGATTCAGCAACAAAATCGTCGGAATATGGTTCCTCATCCAATCGTTGGCGTTTCGCAGGGCGTTTCAGCCCTACGACGGGTACTTCCTCTGTCCAAAGACCGCGGGATCTCAATTCCAAAGCGGCACGCTTCTTCTGGCCGACCATGCCTAGCACCAGCTTCGCTTCCGAGACATCGTAGGTCAGCAGCGCACCGTGTCCCACGAGCGAGTCTTCCACTTCATGCAGCTCATCCAGAGTCATGTGAGTGGAAAGAACAAAGATCGGTGGACATTTTGCGAAGAGAGATGAACCATCGAGAACGTCGGGATGCTTCGCTGGTGACTCGAATGGCGTGGAGACGTTCATTTGGGACAATGTACCCCAAAGGCCAGATACTCAAGCCGAATCGGCTCGTCATAGATGATTGAATTTATTTATGAATATTCGAAGTGAAGGCAAATCACCAGCGCACATGGGAAGCAACCGTCAGGGATAAGTCTACCTGCATAATATATACATCCTTGTATACCATATTGACAACGCCCACGACGAGGCGCATTCCTTGGAGATGGGTGGAAGGCCACCATGAGCCCTGACATGTGTCCACGTCCTCAGCCCAAGATCGGGGTAGATGTCATGATATCGGAGAGGCCATTATGATATAAGATATAGCAATTTGGAATGTATCGGGAGGACACGAGTTGGTTACTAATCATGTATTGTCAAAGCATTTCTTACCTCAGTTCCCTCAGCCGTTCCACCACGTGATGTTGCCGAGGAGCTATGCCAGTCTAGGATATGGCTGACTCAGCTTTTTTGTGGAACTTCACGAAGCTGACCAGAATGGGTTAGTGTGCCTTGATATCTATAGTCTGAGGCAAAGCATTTCTTCTGACGATGCAAGTCACCTCTGGAGCACTAGTTGCTTTTAGGTACTAGTGGAGTGGAGTGGGGGAACGTCATTTGCCGCTTTACTTACTTGGTTACTCGGATACTTAACCAGATAAAAGAATGTTCCCTGTACATTCTAAACCAATCCAACTGACAACGTAAAGAAAGATTATCCGGAATAGATAGCAGCTTATAGCTAGAATTTGTATGACCACTTTCCGGAACACACAACACCTTTAAACCACTGACCAAGTTCCCTCTTTTTTGTACCAGTCAGCTGCCAGCCCCCATATTTAGAGGATATTGAAGCCTGGTTTCCGATATCAGTGTCGTGTGTTGAGATCTTACTAAATGAAAACGCCCGGACTCGAGGAAAACTGTGATTGAAGTATCGTTCGCTTGATGGAGAATTGGATTGTTTAAAAGATTTTCAACAATCAAGCAGTATGTTGGTCATATAGTAATTGTAATCAGTGGGGTAACTTTGCAAAATATCATCGTGTGAGCCTGTGAGGCTATCTCAGTTTAGCGACTCTACAGATCGACGATCAAAATTCTAAAAAAACTAAACCTAGAATAGAATAATGTATGTCAAGTCAGTCAAGCCACAAAGGCCTCAAGTCAAAAGCGGTTACAACTTGACTTGGTGGGGATCGTGGGGTCCTGATTAAGAATCGACTAGGTTGAAAATGTGACTTAATTGGCGGTATACTACAGATGTATACACTAATAAGTACATAATATGTATGGAGTAATAAGGATTATGCAACATGATAAGCACGATTAATTAATATCGTTTAATGAGAAACGTGCTGCAGCTAATTACAGAAATTAACCCAAGGAAGTCCGGAATCGGGAGCATAAGATGACGCCAAGATTAGTATGGTTATTATTGGATACTGGGGTCCAGTGTCCATGGGAAAATATAAGGAGCATCCCTCCGGATAACCACCACCCCCCCCACCTCACTTTACCAACTTGGTTCTAGCCCTATGCTGTATTTTGGTTACGCC
>JAHQZX020000048.1:0-17864 GCA_019804575.2 Pseudotulostoma volvatum | reverse complement strand
TAGTCGTAGAAGCCGCCATGATGAGTGTGATTAAGGGAGAAGAAGCTTGAGTGCTAGTGCATGTGCTGTAGGGGGGGGTTCTTCGATGTGGGAGGCTGTTGTGGTAAAAGGATTTTTTTGTTGTTGTATTATTTTACGTCTTTAAGCGGCCGAAAGGCTGCATAGGACGGTTGTGGTAAAAGGATGGACTTTGCAACAATACTACGATATTAAACATATGAACAGTGAATACAAGTAATCTGTCATGGATAGTTCAGGTGGAAGAGCAACTGTTAGGTTGGTGGAACCTGCTTAGGTAATCTTACCAACGGGATAGGTGCCTAGTTCGAATCCTGGAGTCGCGGTTGTACTCGTGTGAGTAATCCACGATTTGTTACTCTGCGCTAAGCAATGAAAGTGACCCTTGAGGGAAGCAATTCTGCAGAGACACTTTCACTCTGGGGTGGCGGCGCTAGATTACACCTTCTCGACAGGGAAGCCGATTATTTGGTTGTGCAACCACTACCTTTTTTTTTTTTTTTTTTTCCTTTCGCTAATCAATGTAACGGAATGCAATATTTATTTCCTTGGACAGTTCCCGATGAGAAATACTAACAATTCTCTTCAATCGGTACTCCCCTTTTTTCCTTTTCTTTCTTTTTCAGATCCTCAAGCTATAAGAAGCCCCTTCTTTTCTGCCTTCTTGTCTCTTTCTTCTTTCCTTCTCCAAGCTTAAGAAAGAATGGATTGCTATCTCTATCTCTAGGCAGCTATGTACGAGAAGATTAAGCTTGGAGAAAGAAAGAAGAAAAGGACAAGAGCGAAGAGAAGAAGGGGCTTCTTATAGCTTAAGGATCTGAGAAAGATCTCAAGTGCTGTGGGAAGTCCCCTTACAGGTCAGAGGGCTCCCTGTAGGGAAGCTCCTACCTCTATGGATAACTTCGCCTCTGTAGGAAAAAACCAGGAGAAAGGAAATAATAGAAAATTTCTTGAATATTTTCACCCTTTACTCAACTTCTAAGGCGCATACGAAAATACTAACAGAGGAAGCATCTCGGCTTTACTCAATCCTTATAATAAATAGTAAGGCTCAAGAGACCTTGTCTGTCACACTCTTGACATCCATAAATATGAATTTTCCTGTCAGCCAAAGAGGGTTCTTTATCATGATGTCAATCTGGGCCTTTGAGTCTTACCGTCGATTCACAGTGCCATCGACATTGATCCGAATACCATGCCATGGCATCGTCGCAACGCCTGATGATCCAATCAATACTACATGTAGTGCTGAGGATTATGAGGCTATGCCTTTTCTACAACGTGTTTTTTTCCATCTACATACTTGCACTTACCCACCCAGATGCGGTGTATATCACTCATCTCCTCTCAATACATTAAAATTTATCTATTTCTCTCTCCACTATCCTATTTCTAAATGGCTTAGATCTACCGCTGCGGCGATTTCCCTTGGTCGTCTATTCAGACGCTTTTCCCACTCTGGAGTTACTCCTGTGATATATAAAGAATTTTTTTTGGAATAGAGATGTATCCTCTTGGATGACGGAGCTGACAGAGAGATACAGCCGTCGAATAAAAGTTTTTTGCACATGTACATCGCGGGAGTAACTCCGGATGGTGGGAAGACTGATGGGAAAAGCGTTTGAATGGACGACCAAGGTAACTTGGTGTAATGCGCACCCGCTACGCCTTTATACCACTCGACTAAAAGGTCATAGAAATGTTGAATGTGTGCTCAACATTGCGGCCTAGTCCATTATATAGCTTTGTGCATTACACCTGAAGTCGCCGCAGCAGTAGATCTAGGTTGTTTAGAAGTGGCATACCTTCTCACACTATTCCGTCCAACTCGGATGTAAACAGGTTTCATTCGTCGGGTTTATTCAATGTCGATCGTTGCGGTGTGGGCGCAGCACCCCAACCTAATATACATATACAAAGTCTTCATTCTCCCAGTCGGTGACGTCGTTGAAAGAATTGTCTTGGGTCGCAGCCGTTGCTGTTAGCACATCCTCAATTTCATCCACAGCGACAATAGCCCTCATAGACCGATCTACTATCCTGCCACGCTTCCCCATATTCTCCCGTCTCTTTTCATGGCGCTTGTTAAGAATGTAGAGGTATAAAGCATTCCATCTACATGGAATATTAGTTGGGTCTTTTTTTGGGGGTGAAATAATCCAAAAGAACCGGCGTACACATATAGCACGATCAAGACGACGAAAAGCACGAGGCTAGATAGATTTTTTTTTCAGTTAGAATGTCTGCTGACAAGAAAAGAATAGGCTGAACACACTTGGATCGAAGACCACGGGTATAAAGAGGCGCTTCGGCCGTAGTATATAGCGTCGGTCCAATAACCTACGTGTAAACACATTAGTGGTAAAGTCCTATGAAAGGCGTGCTCTCACAGTCCATACATTTCCAACACATTGCCCCACAATCATAATGGCCGTGGTCATCTTTTTCTTGGTCTCTCCCGCGGTGTTCGCTGCCGACCAAGAGTAAATCAGGGGTGCTAGAATAGATCAATATCCCCACCCGCCATAGAGCCATCCCCTTAACTTACTAATCCCAGGATAGACAGAAATCTCGTTATGGCATTAGCAGAACATTCGGTTCGCGTTGAATCATGCCGAAGCTCTTACCAAATAATATCCGACCAACAACAGGCCTCTGTGGTCAGGGGTGTGAGAGATGGCCAAGAGCATGACACACCCGATAATAGGCGGTATCGACAACAGCGCAAGCACTGGGCCCTTCACCTTCCAAAACATAGCTGACCAAGCGCCTCCCATTGTGGCCACGAGCTGGACCGCCCCGAACGGAATGTTAAAAAGAATAGTTTTAAATCGGTCGAACCCAAACGACTCAACAATCAAGGGGCCGAACGTGGAGATGCCACCGCTAGGAATCCTAGTCTTCTCATCAGCGACTTTGCTCTCGATTTAAGGTGGCTTGGCGCAACAGACGAGATTGTCAACAACATAGCAAACCAGAGCCAAGTTTTCAAGTCAAGGCAAGCCTCCCTCACATGGCTCCACCTCCAGACAGTATTCTTGATTCCCATCTGATTCATTCGCAATCTAGAACGTAGAGTAAGCATGCCGTATTTACCCTAGGGAAGTTTCTCACCTCTCGATTGCAACAAGCTTGTCCTCCATTTTGAAGTGCTTGGCCGTCATGGGGGAGTCCGGCATGAAAAGACTGAAAAATTGTCAATGCCCGCTTAACCTAGAGAGCACATATGATAGCACATATGATGGGCGTGAGGAGTCAGGTCAAAGCCCGAGAAAACATACAAGACAACGAAAGAAAATGCAACAGTAATGAGGCCAAAGAATAAAAAGATTATCTTGACCCGCATTAGCCAAATGTCATCCATACTGGAGTAGTAAGACGGTATACCTGATAGGGCTGGAATATAGAAGATTCGATATGTCCAAGACCGTAGGTCAAAAGACTACCGAACTGTTTGATGTCAACACGTCTTCTCATTCCCAGAATATAAGGGGCGCTCACCATATTAGTAATGCCGTTCATGGCATACCATGCACCGAGTCTCACGGGCTGCTCACGTCTTCGCCACCACATCTGTGTTACCGCGATAAAAGCCGGAGCTAGATCGAGGCTCATCAATTCTCTTCTTCTCAGTGCTTTCGGGCCACGACTTACCAATGCCAGCCTCAAAGGCGCCCAAGAACATCCGAGATACTAGTAATCCGGGAAAGCTCCTTGCAGCAGTCATGGAAGTCAGGACAACACCCCAGCAGAGTACGGACACCGCTAGGAACTTCCCTAGCGGGACCTTGACTAAGATATAGGCGGTTACTGGCTGAACTACTAGCTGTGCCAAATAGACCACCGATCCAAGCCATGAATATTCGAGGCCGACCAGGTGTGTAGAGTCGATCAATCCAAAGACGGACGCATAAGCAAGGGTAGTCTTATCCAGAGCCTGTAAAAAATATATGCTCAGGATGATTGGTAAAATGCTCAAGTCAATTTTGTGAAGTACGCGGGCATTGTTGTCTGGAGTCAGTGCAATTGTGTGCCCGGTGTCCTTAATCAACTCAACCGCTTGATCCCTTCCATCCTCGCCTTTGGGATGGTGATCTGGCCCTATAACCTCGATTGATTTCACAAGATCTTCTGGGCGCGCTTCCCCCTGGGACATGTTTGCTTTTAGACTTTTAGAATATGGGTTTGGTGAGAAGGACGAGTTCCTGACTATTCATTAGCTCCAGCCGGCTCTTAGGGATTGTCCCCTTTGTCTCCTCTACCCGCTTTGTGCGATATTCTGACAAGAAAATATCAAGTCCTTCTGGCTCCCCAAGATGTAGGATGCGCTCAAAACCAGGTAAGAGCTCCTATATACATACAAGGAATAGCGTTGGAGAGCCTGAGTGAAGATTGGCTTTGAATCGTTCTTTTATAAATGAGCTTCAAGTCGTTCGCGTTTTAGTGAACTGGCTTCCACGAAATTTCGTTTACCCCAGGTCGGTATTCGGTTTATGAGTCCCGAGAGTCTGTCCTTGCGACAGATGCCGACGAAACATTGTGACGTGACGTCTCGAATCTGTTAGTTGTAGCCGTTTTTTAATATTATTTTGCGTTAAAATAAGCAGGGTTTGCAACAGAGCCAAGTTAGTACACTGGTACCTCTTCATAAATCGGCGAACCAACGCCTAGAGATTGAACCGGACCAGCCACAAGCTCGTATTCTTGGGTGCGGGGGGATCTCCATTCGCCTACATATCCTAGAATACGATAGTCCAGTATCGTAGAAGAAGACTACGACACTTTGTATCTATGGATCAGCATAATACCCTAGAGGACCCGGATCTGATGATCGGAGATGATGCCCGAAATCCGATATCCTGCAGAACTGTCTCCTCCACGTTGTGTGCCATCAGACTGGTAAGATGCTATCATATCATACCATACCAGAGGATGGGGAGCTCTAAGATCTTATAAGGCGCCCTCCTCTACAGTAGGAAGGTCGAGATATCTAGGTAATAAAATGTCCCAAGACTTCCTTCCTTGCGTCTGCATTCTACAGTTTGTGTCAGAGTCAACAAGTCAACATCGGCGCCATGCCCCAGAAAGAGTTTATCCCTCGAGAATACCACCAATCCAGTCCCAGCGCAAACGATGACCTGCCATCAATCCATCTTCGCTCGGGTGGTGATTCATGGATCTTTGATTTCACCTTCACGGTTGTCCGTTCCAATCTGTTTCGGGTCACGTTCACATCGGAAGATCATCCAGTGCCTCCATATCCAAACGTGGTACGGCCGGCCGTTGATCTCCGCCACGTCGATACTGCGACCTCGTTCAGCAGCCTATCTAGAAAGGATTTCCGGGTTGGTGACGTGACAGCATCGATAGAGTGGAGTCACACCCCAGTGGTCTCGCTATCATGGACGGAATCGGAACAGTATCTGCATCGGGACCTCCCACTACGTTCATACGTAGCCGACTCAACGGGGGTATCACACTACTGCGCTCATGATCGAAACGCCCTCCACGTTGGACTTGGGGAAAAGGCTGCTCCTATGGACCTCACCGGTCGCCACTGCATTATTTCGGCCACAGACTGCTTTGGATACGATGTCTACCGGACGGATCCACTCTATAAGCACCTACCGCTACTGATCAAGGCCACTCCAGAGGGATGCGTCGCTATCTTTTCAACATCCCATAGTCGGGGGACTTGGTCGGTGGGTTCAGAGCTTGACGGTCTTTGGGGTCACTTCAAAGTATACCGACAGGATTATGGAGGCCTCGAGGAGTACCTCCTGGTTGGACGGACTCTCAAGGATGTAGTGCATACTTACGCTGGATTAGCTGGCTTTCCCTTGCTCGTACCTCGATGGGCATTTGGATACCTCTCCGGCGGTTACAAGTACACAATGTCAGATGATCCTTCTGCGAACCAAATGCTCCTCAACTTTGCGGCCAAGTTGAAGGAGCACGGCATCCCTTGTTCAGCACACCAGATGAGTTCTGGCTACTGCATCTCGGAAGTAGAGCCCAAGGTCCGTAATGTTTTCAGTTGGAATAAACATCGGTTTCCTAACCCAGAAAAATGGGCGGCAGAGTTCCATTCTACTGGGCTGCGACTCCTCACGAATATCAAACCGTTCATCCTGACTTCCCACCCCGACTATAAAATGCTTGTTGATGGCGACGCCTTATTCATAAATCCAGAGACAAAAGGACCTGGTGTGATGCGTCTATGGAGTGCTGGTGGCGCCGAATCCGGTGATGGCTGTCATATCGACTTCACTTCATCTCATGCCTTTAAATGGTGGCGTAATTGTGTTAAGGTCCTGAAACAGGTAGTAGGCATTGACGCAATGTGGAATGACAACAATGAATACACCCTTCCCAATGATGACTGGCAACTAGCCCTGGAAGAAAATGTGGTACCCAGTCTAGGAAATGACCATGCCGCTAATTCAATCGGTCTGTGGGGGCGAGCATTGCAAACAGAATTGATGGCAAAGGCTTCCTACGCCGGGTTACTGGATGCCCAACCCAATGAAAGACCATTTATATTGACGAGGAGTGCCACTCCAGGGACTCTTCGATACGCTGCAAGCTCGTGGAGTGGTGATAATATCACCAGCTGGGAGAGCATGAAAGGTGCCAATGCGTTGTCCCTGACAGCAGGGATGTGCTTGTTGCAGGTGGGGAATACGAACAGAGCCCTTATTTCTCCCTATTCTCTCTTTCCCTTATATCTCACATATGGCTGACGACTTGTTAGTGCTACGGCCATGATATTGGTGGCTTTGAGGGTAAATATAAGATCTCCTAAGAGATCTCTGCAATATTGTTTCCGAAAGTTGTGCTAACGTGACCTTCATTAGGACCTCAACCTTCACCCGAACTATTGCTCCGCTGGATTCAACTGGGTATCTACTCTCCACGGTTCGCCATCAATTGCTTCAAGACATCTCCGGGTAACGACTCCGTTGGAGAGGTCATAGAACCATGGATGTACCCTGAGATCACGCCTTTAGTTCGCGATGCGGTCAAACGGCGGTATGAGATCTTACCATATATATACTCACTTGGCCTTGAGAGTCATCTCACTGCCTCTCCGCCCCAACGTTGGATCGGCTGGGGCTATGAGTCTGACCCTGAGGTCTGGTCCAAGCGCCTCAAACAGGGAGAGGAACAATACTGGTTTGGAGATACCATCTTAGTTGGGGGTGTGTATGAGCCCGGCGTCGCCGTTGCGAGGATGTACCTACCCCGAAAGGGTGGTAATGACTTCGACTACGGCTATGTGAATATGAATCCCCCTTACAATCATCTCGCATCCGGCCAGTGGGTCGAAATCCCCTCCAAATGGAAGAGCGGCATTCCCCTTCTGACCAAAATCGGGGGCGCCATTCCAGTAGGCAAGAGCATTGCGACAAGAGGTAAAGGCGAGACAGACCCCGCTTCTTTCGCCCTTGAAAAGGATGATTACCGTGGGGTTGAAATATTTCCGCCCTGTGGGACATCACACGGGAAAGTTTTCTCCTCTACGTGGTTGGAAGACGATGGAATATCGCTTCATCCCCAGATCTCACGATTCACCATCCGATACAGCTCGACGAATGAGAAAGTTATAGTTGGGTTTGTACACAGTGATGCTAAAGACAACACCTGTAAACCGTCACAATACATTCCCACATGGAAAGTCTTAGATATCATCCTTCACCATGGCGATGAGAGGTACATCGTCTCCGAGGATGGGACGCCTCTTGAATATGTCCACAAAGACGCGCGAGGCAGAAACGTCTACCGGCTCAAGGACGTATTCACATGAAGCACTCTTCAAAATCAGACTATTTATAAAGCGTGCCGGAACTTCCAAATCTGCAAGTTGCCTTCACCGCTACCAAGGGAGAGCAACTGATCTGCAGATTGGTTAGAGATTATGACTACTAGAAATACCGGGTCCCCCTACTCTACTAGCTACTGAACGAACCCAATTATGGAGGAGAATGAGGGAGAACGCTTTCGCTAGGATTCGTTTTATCTAGTAAATAGTAATACTTTAATTGCTTACATTATCATATGGTATCTTTCAATCTTTTGTTATACTGATACAACTGATATATGCATACGTAAACATGACCATTCCCACACAGATCTCGTTGACGCCCAATTGGCATCAGGTGTTGTACATGGTTATGCTATTTCTTTCTTTGTTTTGCTGCCTCCCGGGTAGGCAAGTATAGTAGGCATATATTGTTCAGCTAAAAAGACAGCGAGCCGCATTACTATTATTATTTATACATGTAATTTACCATTGTGCGCATTTACAATTTTTGATTTTCGATGTTACCAAATACCTAGAATACCTGTTCGATAAAAGTACGGTCAGATGAGGAAGACATGATATTATAATCGCACTGCCCCTGTGAACAAAGTTGAAGGGACCAAAGTCCGCAAGCGGTATATGCGGAATTGCTGTATTAAACATAACTCGCCACATCCACGATTGATAGCTCAGAGGCGACTTCCCTAAACTATCACATATGTAGTTTCTTCAAACACTTGGTTTGTCATGTATATATTGCCGGGTTTCGGGACGGGAACAAGGCTTAACTATTGCCTGAGACTTAAAATAACGCTCTATATGTATTTAATAGGAACTATCGTAGGATTGCTCTATGAAGAGCACGTTAGGAAACATTCACATGACATCCGTGGAAAAATTGGCGATGTCGAATATGTCGAAATACCCATTCTTTCAGATGGCAAGAATGGTAATGAGGATCACGATATGGTCTGAAAGAACCCCCGGATGCAGGCCAGATCGACCTAGATGATATGTAGATGAGGTTTCGATAGTAGTAAGTTAGCGATAGTCACGACGGAAATAGGGGTGATATATACATTTCGAAGAAGAAACAAAAAATGAAATGAAAATTAATGTCATCTATTAAGCGTACAGAGCAGAATAGAAATCATCCCCTTTCTTTTGAATTTTTTGGCCCTCTTTCATGATGGGGCTTCCCGAGCCTCATCCGCTGACTGGATTATTGCGAATCTCTTCCATGGTGACAGGTTCGTAGGAGAGTATTCCATTTTTCGCCTCTTCAAGCCTGAGTCGCTGGCCTTCCTCTCCTGCTCTACCCAACACGCCGGCGATGAGCTGCACGCAGCGCAAGCTATCATCGTTGGCAGGGACCGGATACGTCACCCTTGTGGGGTCGGCATTAGTATCGATGATACCGATTGTGGGGACGTTATTCACACCACACTCATGCAGCAACACGGCGTTTTCGACCGGATTCAAACAGACCACAAGATCGGGCTTGAGGGAGGGGCGGTCAGCCAAGTTCGGTTTGAACTCGGGGAGCTCCTCGTCCAAGGCGTTGACCACCCTCATCTCACAGTGCCCGAGGATCTGTTGTCCATTGGTGAGGCTGCCGGGAATCCATCGCTCAAAGAGATGATACCCTTTTGCTAGCTCTGCCGCTCGGACAACGCATCGTTTTTGGCCTTTGCGCGTCCCCACGAACAAAATGATCCCGCCTCGTCGTGCGACCTCTTCGACGACCCTGGCCGCTCGCCGAAGATAGGCCGCCGTCACATCGAGCGAAATGATGTGGATACCTTCACGTACACCGAAAATGTAGCGCGAGTTCTGCGGATTCCACCGAGATGTTGAATGTCCGAAATGAGACTGAGACGCGAGGAGAAGTTCAAGAGTAATATCAAATGGCTTTGGGGGGTTTCTAATAAGGTCCTCTGGTTCATAAGTATCTGTCACGACCGAACCAAGATTATGGAATTCATGTCCTAATTCAATTAGTCAGTGACCAATCCCAATCCAAAGTATGGTTAGTGTGCTAACGCTGATTTTCCTTGTCCTTCCACGCCTTTTTTGCGGAAGACACCAATTCTTTAGGAACGTTGAGCGGTGAGGGGATACTATCCGGCTTATCTACAGAGAGATTTCGAGATGCCTTCCCTGCGGCCTCGAGATTCGCATCATTCGAGGAGAAACGACTCAGTATTCCGGGGAGGACCCGGAAATTGCGGCCTTTTTTCAAGGAAACTTGTTAGTGCCGAACACAACTGTAGCCTCCAAGAGTTTCATACTCACTTTGCCGCACACATGATTGCCGGACAATCATGGTTGCATCTGCATTCTCTATTATTGTTTTTGAAGAAGTCGTTGCGCGCAGCTTTCGTATAGTGTGTATGTTGGACAACTAGCTACTTTTTAGTCTTAGTCTACTACTAGTATACGTTTATATAAATATAATATGACTAATCCACTTCGTTGGCGCACGTGCTACGGCCATTGGAATGAGACATAAATAAGTGCAGGGTTAGGTACACGTAGCTGATGCCAGAATAACCTGTTGATGGCCTTTAAACATGAATCTTGTAGGGAATGCAGCACTCGAGAGGGTGGATGACACTACCGCAGGTATTTGGAAGGGTTTAAAATTTCTCTACTAATTAAAGGAGTGGTACAGAGGACATACAGCACAGTCTGGTCAAGAAACAGTTGGACATCCAACCGACTTAGAGTCTGAGTTAGCAAGGGAATATCTCACGATCGTTATAAGAATGACAAGAAGGCATTGCTCTTAGTTATCAAGTTCCACATCGTAACCATATGAATCCCAACCTTTCCCTGAAGAACGACTCAAGAAACTACATTTTCAAAGAAGCACAGCACAACCGCATCATAGGCACAACGAAGGTGAAAATGAAGATCCATCAGGTTTATCTCTTAAAGAAACCACTTCCATTGTCACTGTAGGAATCCCCGCCATACGGTCCTTCGTGGTGGCGCCTGCCATGGTGTTGTTGCTCATTGTGTTCATGAGGTTGATTGTGCTTCTTCACTTGGTCCTCTATGATACTTCCGATGATAGCGCCGCCAATGCCCCCAAGGATTCCGTGGTTGTTGGCCTTGTGGCCAGCGAATCCTCCAGCGGCGGCACCCATTAACGCTCCGCCCAAGCCCCTTTCACCCTCTTGTGCTTCAGGGCCACCATATGATCTATAAACTCTTGTCAGACTACCGCCATACCACTACAGAGTCGACAAATTGAAAGGAGACATACTCGGGTTGCCGGCCGCCCTCCCCGTATGAAGGATTCTGGCCGTATTGTTGGTTCTGACCATATTGTTGGTTCTGGCCGTATTGTTGTTGGTTCTGCCCTGACTGGTAACCATAACCGCCTTGTTCGTATTGCGGGTTACGAGGCTGGTGGTGGGGCTGATTTTGACGATATTGGTCCTGCTGACCATAGTTTTGCTGACCATAGCCCTGCTGGCCATAGCCCTGCTGGCCTTGACCTTGTTGATATCCGCCCTCGTTGTAGTAGCTCTTATTCGCGCCGTACTGACCGTCGTAACCCGACATTGTTACCGATGAGAAAGATAAGAGATGTGGCGCTGGGAAACGGGAAGGAAATATAGAAATGGAGTTTGATGGAGTTTTGAAATGTTGCTGGTTTTGTAGGACTGTGGATGATCGAAGTGCTCAGTGTGTTTGTCTGGTCTTATATAGCAATGATTTTCCCGAACCCCCCCTTTAAGGATCAGTTGCCCCGCATCATGATTCACAGTCAAGGGTGGAACCGCGACGACGGTTTCTCTTGGCCTTCAGAAAAGGTTCAGCTGAAATCCCCACTAGTCCAAACACGGTGCAGTGGTTCTGGGTATCGGGGTTTTCTTTTGCTGTAGCCTTGATGCTAAGGCCGATTCGACATCATTTAGACAAGGTCACAGCCCCTCTCACAAACGCACCCGATGACCTTGACTAGGCGCATTTCGCCTTTGCAGAGAATTCCTCAGCTACAGCCCGCTCCGGCCGAAATTCCGTGGAAGCGTATAGCCATCCAACCAATCTGGCATGAGCACAGGGACATTATATGTACATACGTCACAAATTTGATATGTACGACTCTGTGATAGAAGAATAATATGCACCGCCACACCTATTTCTATCTTAACCCAACTGAGTAGTCTCTAACTTATCAGCTCGATAGGGTCGAAACGGATCGTACTATACCATTCCCAAACGAACTTGTCCGAAACGGTTTTATTTTCGGACAGCTTCCCGCCACCACGCACGTGCTAAAGCGAGGTAATCCTATTGATATCGTTTTCCTCATTGTCTTAGAGTTCAGAAACATGGATTGCATTCAGTGGATGAAGGCAATTGCTGCGAATACGCGTACATCATATTCTTCATATTTTAGGAGAGCAGCGAGTAGGCGGGGCAAGGGCAATAACTCTGCATACAGAAATGTGGTAAATTATACATAACCACGTGATGCTATCTTATCTTACAGTAATGCCGCGTAATACGTGGCTTTCTTAGGTCAACAATAGCCGATGGCGCAAGAACGAAGCGCACGTCCTCGCCAAAGTACCCAGCCTACACTAACGTTTTCATCATGAGCCACTTCCCTCGACTACGATTACGTGACCAACACGGTAGACGACGGCCATCCAATATGGCAAGACTTATGTAGGCAGGCCTGCTATGACGGAACACGAGCACCGAGGAGCAAATAGCTGGGAAGAGATCTGGGTTCCTAAGATGACTACACCAGACACAATAACGCAACCCCACGTGATCCCGAGTGGTAGGGAACGCGGCTGTTCGAGCAGCGGTTTTAAACTACACAAGGTCCAGTGGGCCTGCGGATGTGGATATGGAGGAGCGAAGCGAGGAAATTCCGGCCCCCACCACTGCAGTGGGCCGGGAGCGGAAAACCCATGCAGAAGCTGCCGGCTCAGGCGATTTAGAGCATTCGGAACTGAAACTGAGGCCTAAGCCCTACGCGCAAACGACAGGGAACACCTTTCAGGCCGAGGGAAACAGAACAAGGCCCAGGAAAAACAATCTTCGAGAAGCGGTCAACGGCCCCAAACGCCAGCCTTCATACTCTTATCATGGAGCCACCGGTGGGGAAGACGTCAATCCCAGCACTATCCGAGAAAGTCTTAACAAACGCTTACCCTATCTGGAGCTGCTAGGGAGGCCCCCAGTTAAAGGGGTGCAGGACGAAGCAGGTGAGCATGACGTTTACACCTCAGACAACTGGTAGCCGCTAGCATGTTGGAGTAGCAAACTAGGTTTTACAATTCAGCCAATCTAGAAGCTACCCATTACCTTGCGAGGGCCTCACAGGCATCTCGTTCTTGCAAGCGACACGGAGGCGCCAGAGATATTTGCTAGCTACCCGTTTCGGCCTAGCGAAGTATAGATCCAAGCCGAACCGCCACGAGAGTCGCGTGACCTCGTGCTCCGGTCCTTAGCTTAGAATACGTTTATTCTCAGCCTTTTTTTCTTTCTCTTGTAGCTCCTTTCTCGATGTTGGGGTATACGGCTGTGCCATAGAATCATGTCTGTAGTCTCATGGTCCGCCTATCTGCGGCAGGCCTTCTGCGGTCACATGAACCATTATCCTTCTTGTGTTTCATGTCATACCATAATAACAACGTGGGTCATAAAGCAATTATTAAATATATTGACCATTTAATAAAGATAAAAAAGAAATTTCGCTTTTTGTGATCAAACATCGCGCTTAAAATCAGCAGCTTCTGGCGGATGATATCACACATTATTTAAATGGGTAACCACAAGCCACTTAGACTAGCCTAAATAGTGTGATCAGTGCTTCATAGTTTTACGGTAGGTCTGAGCGCGAGCACGGCCACAACCATCGACCTTACTCGGATAGGCGTGTGAGCACAATTTAGGGTTAACTTACAGTGAACCCGGACGTAAAATACAAACACACTTACAGACTTACGGGAATCTAGATTTCAGGGACTATAAACCTTTTATAGGATTCTCAAAATACCTTCGAAATGCGAGCTAGCATGACGATATAAACAGCACTAATGGGTCAGCAGAGGCAATTCTATAATCGGATCCAATACCTTTTCATTTGGTTGAGTTGTTGTATCATAGAGCTACAAGTTAAGATATTAGAGGCCCAAAATCTTCAGTGCTAACAAACTCCCCTGGCTAGTGTCCAGGAGCCAGGTACCGAGCCTATGAACTGGCAATTATGATACTATGATATACTGTAATTCTGTTTTCCTAGTGCTGTACATGCGCATTAATACTTGTAACTTTTGTAGGTGCTGTGTGTCAGGCACCTGACATATAGTACGCTGACTGGATGACTTGGTAAGTCATCCATTGGGCCTTTTGGCGCTGTGGTGTAGTGGTAAAGTCAGCACCCGCTGCCTCACACTGTGATACTAGTATAAGTACTAGATGATCTTTACCTAAGACTGCATTTATTGAAGTACATCTTAGCGTCTGTTCCATGGTTCTAAAGAATCTTTTATCTCCACACCACCCCAAATAATCCAATTTCGTCGACAACGTGCTTTCCTTGGCATTTTTGATGTTCACCTGCTATCATAAGAGGATACCGTAAGGATTCTTATTAATTTTTGAAGAGTAATCCTTCCAGAGCCAACCTGCCCGATTTTTGACGTTCCTAATTAGTTATTACTGGACGTGGACGTGAACTAGCTTGCATATGCAACTGAAGGCTTTTGGCCTGAAGCCCTGATGGGTCTCAAAAAAAGTCTTAACCCCACGGGCCCACTACGCTAAGGCTGTCAACAACGATTGCTCGATTATTAATCGACTAACGTATATAATAAAGTAGTCACCCTCCGCTATAACAAACCCGCGCCATAACGGAACACCGTGTCAAGTTCAAACCCTCATAATACTGATAATTGTACTCTATAACGAATCAAGAGGGCCTAACCACGGTTCAATTCGTTATAGGGAGGTTTACACTGCGAAACACTATACCTATTTCGTGTTAATTTCAAAGTTAAAGTTTTATTCATTACTAGTACTACATAGTATGGGTTCGTTTTTGTTTAGTAATCCGTATCATACACCATGATTACATGTAATGGTAATAATACAACTAGGGTATTTTACACTAGCGTGACAACCTCTACTTAGAGACGGATGGTATATCAATGGGACGAAGTTGTTGTGCAGCAAATGTATAACAACGGGGGTGGACCCGGCAACTGGGTAATTGTAATAAAATCCCCAAAGGCATTTAAAGGGTAAGTTATTGGAGGAACGAAAATTGTGGCCAAGTGAGAAGGAATTCCACCTTGAATGCCCTAAGCCACTTTAGGGAGAGACAACAATGCAAAGAATGTGTTAAGGGCAAAAGATGTGACTCTTGCCGACAAAAAGGAACCACAATGGCAACTACACGCACAAACAAATCTGCAACAATTGTGTTCATCGGAAAGACTCCTGCCAATGCGTTCAAGAGAAACTCTGTGCATATTGAGAGGAGGCTACGAGAAGTGTAATGAAGTGCGGTTCAAGTGATAAGTTTAATCTTTTTTTTTTACCATCTTCCTAATGCGCCTTTTATTAATTCTATTCCCCTCCTAGACTGCTGTGCTCATCGCATTCTTTCCTTGAAGCCTAATCTTTTGTCATAGAAGGGTGAAATTGAGGAGGTGCTTGGAGGAAAGCCTTCCTGTCATCATGTCCTCTTCTATCCAAAGTTTCATTGTGGGTTGAATCACATTAAATGCTTTTGGTGCCACTCCAAACGCCAGCTGCGATTATGCTATCGAGGGATTGCGAGTCATGTGCCGGCATCATTAGCATTTGCATGCGGTAAAACTATCCGAAAAAGGGCGTTGTATCGACATGGCGGCATACGGATCAGGTGAGTGGAAATCATCCACATGGCATTAAAAGGCATAATAATAAGTGCCTGGTGATGATGACCGGTGATTGGCATGTGTGGAGAGAGCGGATGATGAGGTATTGTTGGTGTATGTAATTCATAATAAAAAACGGGGTGGCTTGTATTAAGAGGCTGTCTGTATCTCATGTGTCCGTATTTTTTTTACATCGGCAGAATGTATACCGCCTTTCGACCGCCTTCCTAAAACGGTAAAGGGCCGGCGAGAGGACATGTCCGAAAAAGTGCCTATTTTCAAACGGACCCCTAGGCTCTCCCCTCATGTTTTTTTAATATATCTTTCTGTAACTTTATTCTTAAACCAATTATTTATAGAGTTACAGTCTCTGATTTTATTTTTCATGTGCTGGTGCAGCGTTGTGTAGCTTTGAAAATGGTGGCCTTTTTGGGTCCACTTTTGTATTGGATTTGAATGTCCGCCAAGCTCCAAAGTTAGATCGTTATTATGTCAGCTTTGTTTTGATTAAGTCAGCTTCTTGACAAGGAAAGTTGTCAAAATCTCAAGAGCATCATCAAAATTACTATTCTCTTTGTTGAAATTGAAGTTATTCAAGATGTTAAACATGCCGCAATCTGCGCTCACAGCCTCCTCCGGCCTTCTAGATCCGGATCCAGAGATTGAGCAGCTTTGTGAACGCTTCTTTTATCTGAAAGAGTCATTTGCCCTCGCCCTCACCCGATTCAACGCCCTACCTTCACAACATCTATTCGTGGAATAAGGAGCAAGGGCCCAATACATACTAGGTGCAGGCTTTCCAGAAAGGCTGCGTGGAAATCCAAGGTCCCTATTGAGAATCTCCAGCGCCAACGTATTGCAGCTGAGCCGCAGCCCTGTGGTGCGGTAATCGCTGGCTATTACAATATATGTTGACAGATGACTCTGCCACTGAGCAGGCCGCTGTTACTTCCAGAAGGCGTTTAAGAGGAAATATTCCATGATCTTCCAACACCTACGCGCTATACATTCGCCACACTAAGGCTGGTTGCGAGGATTCAACTTGATGCAGTGATTGAGGCATGCAAGGACGGTACAGAAACCGCTGATTATATTGAAAAGGAATGGAAAGATACATCTAAGCAGTGGGCTATGTACGCCCGTCAGCACTGTAGCCTACTGCTCCAAATATGCTCTATTAATGTAATAGAGAGCTAACACAATACGCTCAAGCATGATCTCTCTATAGCCATGGAGCTGTGGAGTTTACTAGGCGTAGGGGATAGGGTCGTTGAGGTCTTCAACTAGAGGCTGAAGCGAGCGAATGATCGGGAGTATTAATTTAGAAGGAGCTTGTGGTTGATTTTCGGTCAGTTCACTACCTCTCATATAAATCTGAATACTAATCAATTATTTAGAAAAATCCCGATGTTTCGAAAGTTTCCGTATCCCGTACAGCTACTAATTCTTGATGAGCTGAGGATCCTAGAGGCTGAAGATGAAGCTAATATTGTACCCCTCAATGATATGGGCGATGATCCAACATATGAATGCTTATTTTACCGAAAATGGCAACTATTATGTCGCCACACCCCGAAGCAACACAAGATTTTTGGGAATGTATTGACCGATGAACACTGGGCGCTCCGGAATCTTATTATTCGGTTATAGACGAGGGTGTTGGAAAAGGTGACAGGGCCCTTAAAGAGTACGGCAGCTTATCATCTTAAGAAACAGCTAGCAGAGGGGTATTTCGACTTAGCTTCATTTTTTCCGAATTAGGACAGTTCATTAACCTTTTTTTTTGAATTTCTTGAATTTGACGAAGATAGCTGCGTTGAATCAGCTTTCCCACGTAAAATTTTACGGTGGCGGCAACGAGCTGACCTACTATCATATAGTCAAAACAGAGCTTGATGTGATGACAATGATAAAAAGGCACCGAGCGGGCCGGTCCGAATACCCATACAAAATGTCATTTCTTGCAGCCTTATATCTCAACGCCTATAGCATACTCTTGGCTTCTGATTTTGAGGTTAGATTATATACCGATAGAAGTACCTATAAAGCGTGTGCGAAATTAAAGTAATGTGCCTCCGGTGAGCTTACACTGGATAGCTGCTCTCGTCAAGCAGTTAGGACAATGGATTCTTACCTTCTCGTGGTGT
>JAHQZX020000047.1:0-17870 GCA_019804575.2 Pseudotulostoma volvatum | reverse complement strand
GAGGCTCCGTAGATGAGTTCATGTTATAAATGAGAAAACGAAGTAGTTGTGATGATCCTAGAATAGTATCTAGCTATAAATTTAAGATGCTACGTTCCCATGGGGTCTTAAATCTGCTGTATATACAAACACTTAAGAAAAGCCATTTAACAAAGCACTGTGCATTAGGATGGACCTATCCTTCAAAATCGGGAGAGACGAATGTTTTCTCTATTTCTGCTTAGGATCCAAGTGCCCGGCGTAAGTTCAGTTTATTCCTCCGCTCGCTATAAACGGCAGCTAAATCTAATGTATGCGCATTAACACTAGTATCTACTTTATAGGGCTGAATACATACGTTTACGCCCTTTTCAATCTGAAAAAACATGAAAGACATATGCCATAATATTTTCCAGGATCTCCCAAGTTCTTGGTGATGTGGCACAGTGCCCTGTTTATAGGCTCCGTTATATTGATGGGGGGAGAGGGAATCTGTTCCTTGGCATATGTAGAAAACAGGCATTAATATTTCAAACTTTCTCGAAGCCCGGCTAAATACAAATAGCCCTAGGGGATTTCCTTCATACCCTGGGCTTTAGCGGAGAATGGCAAGAGTATTACAACAAATTTTCATCTTCTGCAAAACACACGTCCGAGGAAATTTCAAAAAAAAAAGTTTGAAGACCGAAATATAGACTAAATCTCATCTGGGAAGCTACTTCAGAGGACGACCTCATTCAACAACTAGATAGCTTGGCTGCAGTGTTCACCGAGCTCACTTCTTGGATCAAAAATATAAAAGACTCCCCGGACTGGCTCCTGAACAGTCCAAGAATCCTATAAATTGGTGGCTTTTTGCCAGGTATCAAACTGGGATTAGTGAAAGTAGTCACTTCTAGGATAATAATTATATAGGGAGGAAAGAAAAGAGTTAGAGTAAGTGATAGCTAGAATTATGTGACGGCGCTCACTATTACTATTAATAATCTACTGGATAAGAAGATATGGATAGTAAAAGGCGCTATCCACAAGGAATTCTAGCTATGAAGAGGAGAGGAAAGGGAAATGAGAGAGGGTTGCTCGATGTGTTGATATAGATGTCTCGGCGGTCACGTGCACACATCCACCAAATGCACACCCCGCAATACCCCTCCATTATATCTTCAAAATTGTCTAATATGGCCAATACCGATCGAATTCGAGAAGCTCTTGCTGCATTAGCACTTCAAGAATCACCTAATTATAAGAGAACGGCTAGGGAATAGGACCGTCCCGTCGCGTCGCCATAGAGGGCTTTGCAAGTCAATGGAGAACGTTTGAAGAATTGAAGGCGAAAAAAAAGATGAAGAGACATTGGAAAGACAGCTTGAACAGGAGAATTGCTGCTCTGAAAAGGGTTAGCGAAGGGAGCTCCATCGAACATATATGTACATATTGATTAGCACTCGGAGATGATCGCTTGCCGGGATTGCAGTCCATCATGGTTAGAACAATAGAGAAGAGTGACTTTTGACTCATGACCACGGTTTTGTTAGGACTCTCTAATTGGTCTGACCATGGGCGTGGTCTTGATTTGGAGTTTATAACCATAGGCGTGTGGTTAGAATTCTAGAAAAGATTTTAGCGCGGGATTTTGTACGTACTTACCTAAACTAGAATACGGCCAACTGCAACGTTCGGGTCAGCCACCATGCTCACCCGCAGCAGCTTAACTCTTTGCAATCATGAACCAAGAAATCCCCTTTTATATTAATTTCTAAAATAATAAACCCGTGCTTTTAATACTGGCGAAGCGGGACCAGCTCACTGTATTAAATTCTGAGTAGTGAGCGTTGTGCTATCTGGTCGGCAAAATCATGAATCCTGACCAATCCCACTCCGCGGTGTTTCTAGGTTGCACACTGGGCAGACAGACGATTAGATAATCTCGGGCAGCCAGTCCACCTTCGGGTAAGCGATTGAGGTACTGAGGTAAACCCAATTCTATTCTCTCTCGTTAGGCCCCAAAGTCAAGTGGAATCGTCATCATTATGTATAGTAATAATGGCCGCGCAAAGGCCACCTTTAACTAAGGGGAGAATGGTGAAGATATGGCTCCGGTGAAGTCCACTGTTAAAGTATGGCGCTAAACTTGATTAACATTACACGCCTTTCTTGATTTGGAATAGATACTGAGATAGTGTAACTAATCATGATTCATACTTACTGCTATGATCGTATGTAATAATAATAATAATGGTGGAATTGACTCGAAAGTTCAAACATGGATTTACCCAACCACAAGGCTAACATCTCGAGAAATTGGTCCTTATTATTTATTAAAATAGCTATCATTTTTAAGGTATTTAAAGGTATTAAATTGTTAAAGACGTCGAAGGAGGTGAGTTGTTGTGGTTGGGCATGGCCAGGATTAGGGAGTATCGTCATATCCTACGGAGGTGGGGCAAGTGTGAGGACAAAGAGAAGAAGAAAACCACAACAATTCCCTTGTTATGCGACGGGTTTGATTCTTATTATTTTTTCTTCAAAGCAAACCTCACGAATCATAATACGGTTCAGAAAACTCCATCCGATGTTCTCCAATGGGTGCTCAAATCCAAAATATGGCATATCGGAGAGTACGTATGATACGGTGTTATGTTATGGATTATGACTATTCCTCTGATGATATATACATATACATACAGTACTGTCAGTACATTCCGATTCTCCGTCTACCAGTTGATGTAGTACATGATATACATTCATACTAACTACTTACCAGTTGGTCGGTACCTAATTTAACCCACCTTCCTGGCTGGGCCATCGTGACCTCAGCTATTATTAATGCGGTATCTCCCGGGAGGGATCGCAAACATGAACAATGTGACGATGTGTGGTTTTGCCCTATTTGTCCTTCGTGTTTGATAGTACGATCTACGGCAATTTGGGATGTGCTGGATAGTACTTGCGGCACCACTCTGGGGAGAGATGTCTTGTATGGAGAAGGAGAAATTCATGATTCGGCAATTGAGGGTTAGGTGTCTTGCCCACTTGCGACACAGCAAGAAAAGGGAGTATCATCGTAGGGGTACAGACTAAGTACCTGTTATTAGAGTGTCTCTGTTAACTGGAGATCGTCGGTACCAACAAGGTACCTTTCCGTCCTTCTCGGCTCCCTTTTTTTTTTTCTTTTTTGTTTTTTTCTTCCCTTTTTACATACATATACGTCCGATTATTACTATTGACTGGATACTCTAATAATCACAATAATAATATTATTATACTTAATATCTTGACTTGACCTTCGAACGATCCCACGCCGACGTCGCCAAGTTGAGCCACCCCCGTCCTTCCACCCCCCTCAAAAAAAGGTCACCATCTTCACCCTCTTGTTTTTTTCCTTGTCACTCACTCTCACCTCTCGCTTGATCTTCCTTCTCTACTCCCCTTAATTACCTCTCCTCTTTTCTCTGCCCGATGCTCTCTTTTCTTTTCTTCCCTCCTTCCCTTCTGCTTTGTGGCTAAGCGAGCGTTAACCATCATCTCTACCCTAAGTCCGCTTTCGCTTCTCTTCCTACTCCCTTCTTCATTCCTTCACTCGACTCAAAACATCCACCTCCTCCACCTCTTCCCTCCTTTCCCCCTTGTCTTTACTTCCGACTCCTCCCGTCTTATTCTCATTTCGAGGCACGTCGTCTACTTCCTCGCGAGTGGCTTCGAAATCCTGAGGGGGAAAAAAAAAAGAAACACCCTTTTTTTTCCTAATCTATTTTTTTTCTTCTTCCCTATCATTAATAATTTTTATTGAGGCCAAACGCTCCCTTTTCGTGAGTATCCTTCCTTGCCAGTTGTCACAATCTGTCCCGTGTCCTCTTCGTCATCAGCCGGTCCGAAGGAATTGGCCATACTTGCCAATGGCGATTGTTGCCACAATCGTTGATCACCTGGGAATTGAGGCACCCACAAATCACAAGATCCAACCCGAGAAAATCAAAAGACCAGGAAACTGTGATGCCTAAGTCAACCTTGTCTTATGGCCGTTCACCGACTTGGCCTCTAATTACAGCCTATCCTAAGATGATTTTCCTGGAACTTACAATTTCGTTTGACAGTGCAGGTTCCCAACGCACCGCCCCTCGGACGGACTCTCCCTCCAACTTGCGCCTCAACCAACGCTCCAATCTCCCGTCGTGACTGGACGAGTCGATATTTAGTGCACATCGTTTCGGATCGCTTGCGCTGGGTCTGGCGGTCATGTCTTCATACTATGAGCCTCAAGCATGGCAGGCCCCGGTGCGTCAGGTGTCATGGGAGCAACCGGCCCCGCCCTCTCGATCAGGTACGATTGCTTGAGGATACGATCGAACCAATTGAATAGAATGTTGACTGATCGGTTACAGGCACCAGCTCAGTCTCTCAACATGAGGAACCAACCGCGTTTGCCTCCCAGTTTGACGGTACGCAATCCGAAACTCCCTTCTCAAACGTTCTCCCTGTTATTTCTTGATAATAGCATCGTGCGGAAGAAGCTTCTTTGGTTGCTTTATCCTCAACTAGCAAGAATATCCCCGAAGCGGTCACTGTCAGACATGCTTGACGGAAATGCTGACTTGTCCCAAAGAGGTTGATCGTGCGGTTGATAACCTAGTCAAGAGTGGGAAACTGTTCGCTGTTCCCCGTAGGGATTCAATGCCCATGATGATGGGCCGTCATTTCCCTGATTATGGTATGAGAGCTCCTCGGCCACTTGATTGGTTCTAATTGAAAGTTTATGAAGACCCCCGGATGATGGGTGCTGTCCCACAACGCCATCATTCTCTGAGCGAGTTCGATCCGTCACGTATCCACCCGGCCGCTAATCTCCAGGGTTTCTATGCCTCGCAGCGCTTTCAGGGTCGGCCGACCGAAACAGAGCAAATGATGCAGGCAAAACGTCGCATGGCGGCACAGCGGGAGAGGGAGCTCCGCAACTACCACCAAGAACAACAGTACAATCGAAGTAGGTGACGAGCGTTACCTTGTTGACCTTGTTGACTTCACGTTTCACTTGATATTCCACCCTTTCGTTTTATCTCTCCCGTCGTTCCTTCTCCATGCTTGGTCTGTGTGTCGATTGCATTTTTTATACGAGAATTTTAACATTGGTTTTACTTTACGAAAGGCTTGCTTGCCGAGATGTCAGGAAGCAAATCCGACCGTTCCTTGAGTCCCGCAATGAGTGAGGAAAGTCGACGGGAGCTCATCGCACGCCAGCATCGCGCGCTGTATGGCAATGAGAGTCCGGCCTTCTTTCCTCCTGGCAGCTTCGGTGATGAGACTCATAGCACCCGCACGGAGAATGCGACTGGTGGCACCCCCACATCCGGCACGGCTGGCGTTCGTGGGCCTTCCCCGCGAGGTGTCGACCCTTTCGGGCTTGGTCAACAAGGGAACGACAGCATGAACTCCGCAACGGGCGCTGGCTCGTCTGCCCCCGGCCGCCAGTCCCCATCTCGTGCGAATAATACGTCGTCTCCGAGTGCCTCTGCTAACCCCCCCTATGGCGTGTATGAAAGCAACCCAGAGCAACCGGTCACCTCGACATCGTCCCCCAGCGGAGCAACATCGCCCCCCTCCCGACAGATACCACCAAAGACGGCCACCGGTCCCATCGGCTCAGTAGGGCCTATCGGATCTCGTCCCTCCCAATCATCCTCAGCCAGTCAGGTAGCCAATCCCGCATTGAACAAGCGCTCCACGACCCCCTTGCCGTCTCCGCTTGGCTTTGGTTTTGCTCCTAATGAGGCTGCAACTTCCACCAGCAATGAGCGTTCGACGTCCTCTGCATCCAACCCAACAAGTTCCGGTCATCCGGCCAACGCTGGAGCCAAAGAGTCTTCCAGCGGTGTTGGGCTTGGATGGGGCAATGGGAGTGGCGTTTGGGGTGCAAAGAATGCACTAGGCGTTCAAGCTTCTGTTTGGGGTTGAAATGATCTATGGATTGGTCCAATTTTACATGGCGTCGGAAGAGAGTCTGTCTTTTGTAATGTGTGTTTGGGATATCTTCCGGGTGAAAGAAGAGTACATATATGGGAGATGCAGAGGAAAGGAGCATTTTATACAGTCCAGTTGGTCTGATCAATATGTGGAAATATATGGTGCACGGTTGGTTTGGATGTTGGTTCCTTGGAGTCGGTCCCTATCATTATTTTTGGCGCATCACCCGATTTTCCGTTTTTCTATCAGCACCTTTTTGGTTCCTTTTCTAGCCCACCTCCCGTTCTTTCGAATTCCATCTCCCTAGCCCCCGTCAGTTCATGAGCATGTCCAGTTTAAGGTCACGATTCTTTTCCCTCCCGGTGTTCTTGTTTGTTTGTATTCTCGGTTACTGGCGCAAGCCCTCCAGTTACTAGGATTGGGGAAAAAAGGTAAAAAAAGGCGGCAGGGCATCGGCACAGGACAGGGACAAGATCTAGTTATGGAGTCGGTCTTCGTTTTATCATTTCTCTGTCACTTATGTTAGCCGTTTTAGGCTTTCCGGAGTCTTGAATGGCGGATTTGGTTAACTACTTTCTTTCGATTCTCTGCCCCGAGTTATCATGATATACCATTGTCGTCGCTTATCTTCATTTTGGCCATTTGATTGAAGGTGTTTTGGTTTCGACGCGGTATCTACTCCTGTTACATTATGCATCAGGCCTTCTATCCTGTCATACTACTATGTATGTATGTTACTGGGCATTGTACCACCCTTTCTTACCTTTCCTGAATTTACTTCACCGTCAGGTATATACACAACGTATCCTGTTTACCTCAATGCTCATCTACATATATAAATCTTCCTTTTTCTTGGCCCCCGCCGGTTTATTACCACGATTCTAACGCCTCAAACAGGCCAGAAAACATCATAAAGTAAGAGAGCGCTATATCCACCTTCCCGAGAATGACAATATCCGTTCCGAGAACACTCTGCCCTTTAATGTCTTATTAATTATCGATGATAATAATCCGGTTATCATTTATCTTCCTTACACCCGTAGGACATTACAAGTACGCCGGGGGAGCATGAAGACATGTGATTTAGGACAGTGCTCCACCCTACTACAATCGGCTTCTATGGAGATCAGAGGGTTCGGCTGGCTACGTTGGAAGCATGGAGGAGGACCCACTCGAGAAGAGCAGAACCCCGACTTGAAGGAGGATTCCAAGAGAGGGCCACTTTCCCAAACGTCTGGCCACTGGGTGGCTCAAGAGGGCAAGCAAAAAAAAATATGATAACATCAAAGATCACTAGGAGTAAGCTCTTAACAACGCGCAAACGTCTCCAAGGTCAAACGCCATCGAACAAGGGGGGAAAGACCTATAGTCATTGGGTTAGCAGACCCTATATATATATGGACGAAACAATTCCGGCTTGAGACAGGTTGCGAGTCTACAACCAGAAAGTCACCATGGCAGAGCGCTGAAGGCGCTAGAGAAGTAGTTTTCCCACATTGCCACTGATGAGAGGACGTCGCTTGCTGCAGAAATGCAAAAGGGGCGCATTTTGAAATACTTTTCTGTCTCTTGCAAAGAGAATAAAGACGACAACAGTTATGTCCGGACATCTATTTAGGTGTACAAAGCAGGACGATCTCCGTGAAATGAATGTCCCCAACTCTCATCATTAGGAGGTACATACACTGTGTTCCACCCGGATGCACCCACCCTTCATTTGCAGGAAACAATCCCCATGGGATTGAACTTGAAAGGCTATCGTCGCATCAGAAGCCCCTGCTTACCCACTATCTTCCCCATCCAGTCGCAGCGGTAGCTAACCTCTGTACAGGCTATCAGTTCACACATGCCCTGTTTCTCCTGCTTCCTTTGCTGTTGCTCGCCAACTTTCCATCCCGGAGTATTAAGAGTGTTTGTATCTGTCTTACGGGCGCGAGGAGATCAATAAGTAGCAACTGGCGTCAAGGGGACTATTACTATTGATTATGCAATTGGCAAAGACAAGAGTCTTTCCATCTAGAATCAATACTAATTTAGACTAAGTACACTCATCTCTCTTGCCTGATGGATGATGTTTCCGAATCCATTATGGTAGACGGGGAAAAAGATGCGATGGCTGTTGGCCTAATGCAGTGCTTCTAATAATGAATACATAGTACTAACTAATCAGTACAAGTAAACTCTCATATCATAATAAGGTGGACCCTGTGCCACTAACGGAACGTTTCCTCGGAACGTTTCCTCGGAGTTGAAGTGGCCCATGCGTCTGGTTTTCGCTGCGAGAGCCAAACTTCATTTGATAGGCCCTTTTGGGAGAAACTACCAAGCTTACATACACATGTGCCTATACTTAAAATGGTATAATAGGCAAAGTCCGAAGTGAGAAGCTACTCTAGTGTGTAACTTGTGGTGCCGCCACATTATCCCCGTTATTTTATAGCAAATCTATAGTTATATGAATAACTACCACATTTTTCAACAATTCAGATCCAACAACGCGGAATTCAGGATCCAGACATACGCCTTTCATAATTAAATTGAAGTAAACTGATCAATCAAGGAACCAAAATAAAGGTGGAAGACTTGGAAGAACTACTGACAACCGTTTGATCTATCGCTTTCAGAATTTCATTGATTATTATATATTATTAGTAGTTCTGAATTAAATTGGGCCTTGTAATTTCACGCGATCGCGACATGTGTAGAATGGTAGTTTGAAGACTAGGCTTCGCATAGCCTCTCCCACAGAAATTAAAGTCATACACGGTTCACACGTCTATATGTTTGTTAGTACATACAATACACAGCACTTGACCAACTCTCTATGCTACGCTACCCAACTCCCCCTCAACATATTCAGCATTTCCCTTCTATGATCACCAAAAGAGCTCTTGTCGACGTGGTGTCGGGATATTCCGGTATCTTTCCAATTACAAACTAAGCACTTGCGGGATACCGGCGGTTTTTCTTGCTTGCTAATCGAAGCTATCTTGATGGATGATCCGATATTTGAAGAGAGTACGGAAGCCCTTGAGTAACTGAGATGCGAGAAAGTATTCCATTTGTTTCGTGGACTGGAAACTGCAGCGTTACTAGCCGAAGCGCGCGGTATGTGGACAAATTTTGTCGACATTATGAGCAAGTGCTCCCCTCGAATTTTTATTGGACGCCTCGCTGCAAATTCTATCAGGAATATATTCTAGATGGGGGCTTCTGAGACTCTGGGTTGGATATATATGAAGTTTAAAAAAAATGAAATGTATTATGGTTTGCAAGTTGTCCTTATCATCCATATCACATAAGTTAACTCCACAGAATTTACTGCTGGAGTCTAGGGTAACGTTAAATTCAAGTTGGTCTATTATAAGATACGGCTATGAGGATCCTTTCAGGCCTAGCTTATAGTATGTAAAAAAAGGCATAAGTAGAGTTTCCCTGCCACTAGGGGGTCAGATTTGTTATATCACATAACGGTAAATCAATCTAACCCGATTTATATGTAAATTACTTGAACTTCTTACGTAAAATTCTTGGGGGGTTAGCTTGGGGAGATGAAGGCTCATGGTAAGGAACGATGATATATATGCTAGCAGAAAGTCATGTATCCGTTAAAGTCACATATTGATATTCCCAATTAGTTTTTAATTATCATCATATAGACGAAGCGATTGGGTCCACTATCGATATAATCAGATTTGTACATACTTGTATCATGAAAGACATTCTGCAATATTGGTTTCTTTATCATGCTCGCACGCTTTATAAATACCCCGAGCCATGCCCTCATTAGCGGGGCGACCGCACTTTGACATTGTGAAAGTTCAAGATCTATAATTATCGTAGTATTAAAGAATGAGATTGAATGAAACTTCAATTTCGGGAAGGGACATATCTGGTAAAAGAGGGTTCTCTTTGATTGGTGGTGGGGTTTCTTGGCGTTGCCTACCAGCTTGGACAGCTCTGGTCCGTGCACGCCGATTTTTTTACCATCGGAATGCATTTACGCCCGCATTTATTATTTATGCGTTTTATGCGTGCGCAGCATAAACACGGATCCGTGATAGGCCCGTACACACCACGTGATGTCAGCACGACAGTGATATGTATAATCTAAGCTGAATTTAATATCGCCAATTACAAGTTTCCCAAGTCATGAGAATTTGATAGATTGCGCCATAGGAGCATTGACCAATAACAGGGCTCTATTTAAATCACAGAATTCTGGTCCCAGGATCGGCGAATATGATGGTCTGATGACTATTGCCCCCCTCCTTTCTGCCTCAGGCAGCTGCGAGAAGCCGCATAAGCGCGGCCTGAGTGCGTCCCTAATGTATATTCTGCTAAGGTGAAAAGTCTTCTACTCTACAAGAATAGATTCCTATCTACAATGCGGCATTAACTTGTAAACATCAACAGCCTCCTAGAGATATGAATCACCGGGGCTATTCGTATGCGCTTGCGGGTCAATTGGCGAGGGGTATTCTGCCCCGAAAATGTAATCACTCTGGAACGTCGAAGGTACGTGGGCATGATTCTGAAAGAAATTCATGCCCGTCTGTGAACTTAACCCCAGTATTATGTGGCTCGTTGGTCGTAGGTGTACTTGGTAGAGGAGTAGGGGCGAGGAAGGCATGCTGGGATGCTTGCGGGCGGCTGGAAACTGACCGGATTGCATGTTTACCGAAGGTCCCATCTGGGTGTGATTCGAAAGAAATTCATGCCTACTACTGTCTGTGAACCCAACCCTGGTGATATGTAGCCTGGCATTGCAGATATGCTTGACAGAGTAGGGGCAAAGCCGGCATGCTGAGATTCTTGTGGACGGTCAAAATGGACAGTAAATTGGCCGGATTCATCTGCGCTGGCGACTAGGAGGCGGCCGTATATTGACGTTCAGACTCAACATTATGTTGATAAGCCATAAGATCCGTAGTAATTCGATACTGGTATGCTACATGAGGACAAGTATGATCTGTTGACATACAACTTTTATAGGTAGCCTTATCATGGCGATATTCTCGACTTGGAACCGAAGGTTCACCGAGCCAATAACCTAGGGCCTGAGGCTACTCAGGCAAATGGACGAGATATGGTGAATTTGTGTCACATGACACGATGCACCAGCCTGGTAAGGAATTCGGTTGGATAGCTCTATATAGCTATTTTGTATCCTATCCCATTATAGGGAGGTTTAACTTCTACGCCCTCTTAGTCGCAGCAAAACCAAGACCATATGATACTAGTAGAGTGTGGGGTTCAGACACTGACCGTTGGCCGAATAAGGCGTCGTCTACTTCTTTCCGCGCAAGTTGAATGCGCACGGTTCCGCGGGCGTTTTTAGTGCCGCGCCTATAAGTCTAGAATCGGCAACCTTGGCAAGGTGGTCGTCTACTTTAACCTGAGTCTCATTGCACCGCCGCTTATCAATCCAAAATATTGTTGTTGTCAATCAACCATGCCCCCAAAGAGCTAGAAGAAGAAACCAATGGAGCCACGGGAGCCTACACTCGATAAGAAGAGAGTCCGAAAGAAGGGCCAAGCGTTGATTGAGGCTGAAGAGCTTGGTGATGATGAATCTAATGAGGGAGGACAGAGTGACAACGATGCTGCCTCCACAAAGGCTAACCAGGCTAATAAGAAACCTCAAAAGCCTTCAAAGGATAATCCGAAGAAAGGAAATAAGTATATAGAACCCTCTCAAGATTCAGGGATCGATACTACCAGTAGCAAGAAGGATGATGGTAAATTGGCTATCGTGAGACTGAATTGGGTATGCAAGGAGGCTAATGAGCCTTATTAGATTGGCTCGATTTCGCCACCTTATGAAGAAGCTCTCCCAAGATCGAAGCTTGCTGACCAACCAACTACAACGTCATTATTCCCGTTCCTGACGAGATCGACTGCCGACTCTTCGACACAACTGGTCAAGAAAGGGCGAGTTATTTGGAGTTCTCGTATGTCTGAGGCGCTGCTCAATGCCCTTGTAGAGCCCGCCAAAGAAGGTGTTACAGCAGATAATGGCTTCGAAGAGCGGCACCGGAGAACTGTTGCTGAGGCAGTGGTGTCCTAATATCTTGGGTAAGAAGTTAGAATAGTAGATTGATTTTTATTCTCCTATTTTCCTAGTTATAAACTAGTGGTCTGAATGCTCTGTTGGTACATCTGCCACATATATTCAGCAATTTCACCCCTCCGTTCATCAGGTTGTAAGCGCTCGGATACAGCATAGTTAGCTGGATCCTGATTCTCGATGACACTAGCTATCTCAGCCTCTTTCAACTCACTCTTCAGGTCCCTACCATTCTTATTGAGCCAGTTATGAAGGGCAACACACGCATACAAGTTTTACCTGTGTTCGAATAGAAAAGTTACCATCGAAATCCACACATGCAAGTACGTTCTGGGACACGTGCCCTTTTCGGTTGCGAAATGTCTGAGGGTTATTAACTTCTCCTGAAGACCGTAAAACGTGTATCGGAATATGCGTGCCATCAACAGCACCACGGCAGTCATCAAAGAAAGGCGATCGGGATCGTGATCCAGCAATTTGAGATGGTATGGTATTATCAAGTAGTTATACTACTTCCTGATGTAAACGCCGGCTCAGGATATTGAGAATAGTGTGGAAAGAAAGTCCAATTGTCAGTAAGCTATGGCCGAAGGCCTCTCGCAGTGTTCGATGAGTCATTCCGATCAAGCACAAAAAAATACCAAGCTTCTCTGCTGCTGTACAACGAGAATTTTGAGAAGATGAAGATGTTCTAAGCCCATTTGCCATTAACCACTCAAGCAGAGCCTCGAATTGATGACGTTATAGTCGTGTAGTATCATATATGTGCTCCCAGTGGCCATTGCGAAGTGATTCCATCCATATGCGCCCTCTATCATATTCTCTTCCACCACCCCGGACACCAATGGGAGTGTACATAACCTCGTACCAAATTTTGACCGCCGGCGATGTTCCGCAAGGATAATAGACATTGCAAAGAGTATAGGGAAGCCTTGATGAAACCGCTTTCGGCGTGTGTTGCCATTGAGATATTGGGGACATCGTATGGTGATATAATGAATTTTTCGTCGACAGAAGTTGGAATTGGCAACCCTTGCAGAAAAAAACCTGCCGGCAGATTTCCCAATTTAGTAGGTGGCAAGTATCAAAACGACTAAAAACGCTACAGCGTAGCGTCCCGCCTGAGGACCGTGCACAATGTTATTAACGACCTGCTGATAGGAAAAGTAGACGAGCCCTTTTCACCCTCCCTTGTTAAGCTCCTGTCGGCAGGTTCAGACCTGCCAGTGCCATTCTGCGCAGGAAAAAGTAGACGACGCCTTAAGGCCTTAAATTTGAGTATGGGTACTCGTATATCACGAGAAAATATGTAACTTAAGTTACTTTTGGTACCTATAGTCCGCCGGGCGTTGCGTCGCGTGGTCACGGGAACCCAGATGGTTAAACATATATTACTCGCACTATTACTTGGTACGAATGTTCAAGTATTTCGTAACTCACTGGGAGGGGATCATTACTAATCAAGATGTATTTCTTCAAGGTATTGATTTTGGGTTTTCCTATCTCATGTACAGCGAAAATTATTAGGTGAGTCTGCATGAAAAACTACCATATATCTTTACGACGCATAGCAAATTACAATCTAAAGCTGAAATTGTGCGAGATAATGGAGGTGGCTAGTAATTACCCTTGGATTGTAGTCCTTTTGTACAGCCTAGCAGAGAAAGAAAAGCGTAGGCGAGTAGCCACAAGAAGGAAAAGAAAACAAATGGCAGTCCATCTAATGGTTAGACTGGGATTGCAGCGCGTTCAGTCTGGCCAGCTGCGAGGTTGGCCTCGACTTTCGCCTTAGCGGTGAAAAGACCCGATACGCCTTTCTCTTGGTTGCGACCAAGCCATGGCTTGATCGCTTCGGCCATGACCTTGCGTCCGAGATAGTAGACCACATGACCTATCATGATGAGGACGAAAGCAATCGGGTACATCCAGTGCACGTGCAGGTGTAGCGCTTGGATCCCAATGAGCACACCCCAGAAGTTGCCGGTTAGCAGTGATATGTTGAAGAAGGCGGCCGACGAGAGGCGGAAGAGGAGAGGCGCGAATGAATAGAAAATGAAAAGGCAGAGTGTGTACCCAACCAGGTATCCGGCGACCTGCCCATTCCAGACCGCAGTCTGGATGCTTGTGCGATCAAAAATTGCCGCTTGGACGCCGTTGATAATCATGCCGTAGAAGCTCAACTGGCCGAGCACTTCGTACACTGGCCGTTTGCTGACTAGGAACTCTTCTACGGTATTGGAAAGACCATAGAAAGTGGACGCGAGCAGCGCAAATAGGTCGCCTTCAATCTGGCTGCCTCTTGAGTACTCGCCACCATCCGAGCCGGTGATGTGATCTGACGCCATCAAGACGCCCATGCCGCCAATGCAGATGAAAATCCCGACTATCTGAGAGACATGGTATCGTACACGCAAGAATATGAAGGAGATAATAACCACTACAACAATAGCCCAGAAGCTGATGAGTTGGGCGCTAAGAATAGTGGTATACTGGTAAGCCTTGACAATGAAATAGTTTCCTTCGACATCACAGAAGGCAAATAGGATGTCTATATGATGTTTCAATTGAGTAAGTCAGCGATGATCCAATCCCTCGAAATATTTGAGTTCGGGCTTATCCATATCGATCTGTTGATGTCACCCACAATGGAAGGGAATCAATCTTACATTTCCAACCATCCTTGTACACCACTTGAAGCCATCCTTTGAAACCGTACTTGTATAAAGTATAGCTCGTGAATACAATGTTCAGTAAAGCATAGTTGAAGAAGGTCTGGAAGGCGGGCATGGACGTTCCTTCATTCTCAAGGAGGGACGTAAAGACACTGGTAGAGGTGTTCGTGATTGCCAGCATCTGCCTGGAGTGTACGGAGAAGGATTGTCAGAAATCGTCCGATTTTGACGAGAAGAAGCGAATGCATATAACACCACCAAGTGTTGACCAACCCCAATAATATAGTTATGTAGAATTCCTTCGTACGGAAGTAGGGGGTGTCTTTGTAATTCCTTTCTATCTCCGCAACTGCGTCACCATCGCGATTTGAATTACCTGGATCACCTGGATTCCTGACATAGGGAGAATCCAATGATGAACTCTGGTTCAAGTGGTCGGGTGTCGAATGACCCACAACCACTTCTTCCTTAAGATCGCTCATAGATTGAATTGGGCCTGGACTCCAGGTTTTGCGGAGAGGGAGGGGCTCAGATATGACAACAGGACCGCGAGAGATGTCAGGATAATAGCCGAATAGCTGTGAGGAGAATTCGGTAGTTGAATCTTTCGTCCGACAATGCGCGCAACGGTTCAAAAGTTGCTCGCCAGAGAGATAATTTCAGGAAAGGCGGGAGAAGAGTCCGAGTCTCTACATAGACGCAGACACGGGGGGATTTTTGAAAGGGAAAGGGAATTGGACTTGAGAGCGGGGACATGATTGATTGGATGGTGAGAGATCCGATTCATTGGTTGTAGGACTCGATATACACATGATGATTCGATTAATTCATGGCGATGATGTCGGTTGCTGGTAAGTTCATTCTGGTGTGGGGGAGAATATCCCGACCGAAGGACTTTACTGGTAACTACTCCATTATTGTTATTGTTAGTTCAGGCGGAAGAACCAGAAGGCGGGGGGGCAACCCAGGATCACAGAAAGGTTCTTTTATCCCTGTCAACAATTCCGTGGTATTGCAGTACCGTTCATGGCTACTAGCTAAGGATAATCTAACGACTTAGGTAGCATCCCAGAACTACCCACAATGCCATGAGAGATGATATCCAATTCGACGTCAAGATTATCCTTTTATTAGTCTCCTGCGTCTTTGGCTTTAGCTATGATAGGGAACTCAAAGCTCTAGCTAGTGCTATCATATTTGATATGATAAACCAACCTCGTAATCATTATTACACCATTTGATAGTTAAAGATGGGGCTGACCCAAGGAAGGTATTCTATTGGATGACTCTGGCCAGTCACACGTTCGTTACATCGAGTTGCCACCACGTGGAGAACGTGGATAAAATACTATTTTCTTTACCTTATATAATAAGTGCTATACAGTGGATTAGATTAGATTGTACTTACCTCGAAGGCTGTTCGGAGCTTTGTATCGGATGATGTAGTAGTTAGTTGTGAGGTAGGTAGCTACTAGAGGCGGAACCCCGTTCCGGTCCCCGCCCACATCCCACGAGTAAAAAAAGTTGCACGTTCAAAATTCATCTCCTCAACCAACACCACACAAAGTTGTGGAATTATAAACAGATTATAGAGCATTGATCGATATCAGTATCGAATATGAAATTCCTGCCTCTATGATGTTTGAAAAAAATAGGCGCATTCCCTAAACAGGCATGGTCCATATTTACTAACCCTAATTTGGATCGTCCTAGCCCCAATAGGTATGTATCCATAAGCCATCACGGACGGCAGAAAGAAAACTCTTCTACAGTGGGCGATCTGGGCACGAAATAAATCCGGCTTGCTCAACTGTCAACTTTCATATCCACAACAACTATGTTCCATTCGCAGGACCCCAAGACCCTATTTGTATATCATATATCGGAGCACTAGTGAAAATCGAGGATGCTAGACTAAAAGAAATGCAAGTAAAGCTTCTAATCTAATAGTTTAACACCATATCTTAAGGAAGCAGCAAAAGACGAGGCAAATAAGGCGAGAAATTCCACCTGTGATTTCCATGCCCCCTGAGTTGTGGAGAGAAGGCTTGTTAGGTCTTTTTCGTTGTAGACGCCCGTTCATCTCAGGCGATGTATTCTAAGTGTTTGCGTCGACGAGAAGAATGTGCGGCTCCTAATATTACCTTGAGCCTTACAGTCGGTAGTGACCCATGGGCCTTCAAGACACCGCCTCGGCGGTAGCTTCTGCACCCTGAATTGGCTTTGCCCGTGGATTCATGATGATGATCTAACAGTGACATGCTAGTTTGGAACGACTCACGAAGATGTTACCGGAGTCCACAGGGTTATAAAGTCACGGTACATATAGCCTTGGTAACTTTTGGTCTTGTATGGAAGAGTACCAGGTCCTATTTATCGGAACCCGACAGACCGCGTTTCCGCTGCTCGGCGCTTGCAAATCTAAGACTCAGAGTAGTAGCAGAGGAGCCTATCTTCACGCAACGGTATTCCCCATTGTCATTACGAAAGAGATTCGGGAAGGTCTTTCTCCACAATGAAGGTTTGAATTTAATCGAGCTTATTTCAACGCTATGCACCTTTGAATTATAGCGGAGGGCGATGACTAGACATCAGAATACCACCTTACAAGGACTTCTATCACATTATAACTAGGGGCTGTTTGGCTCGCACTTTTTTCCGAAGTGCACCACCAAAAATTTTGTGTGCACTTTTGACCCTCCCTTGCATTTGCACTTTCCTTGCACTTTTTTTTGCAACCATACAAAATGAAAGTGCAAGGAAAACCACAAGTAACTTTTGTGCATGTGCACTTTTGAACTGAACCACATGACCCCTAGAAAGTCTCCACCAACTAGTCAGAATATAACTATACATTCGTGGTCCCTCGTAAAATAAAAAAATTATTAAAACCCGCTTATTAAGTAAATATCTCTTTGCTATAACAGGTCAAAACTATCACTAGAATCATCATTGCTTATCAAGAGATGCAAAAAGCGCAACTGAAACCTTCTAATCCTTTCTACCATATTGTCGGAGGCTCTTACTCAACATTACTACACAGTCAACTTCGACAGAAGTCCTCCTCAACACTCTTCGATACTTCGTGGGGGAGATTGGATGATGGAGCTCTTAATGGGCCATCCCAGAAGGATCAAAGACAGCTTGGGGATTACACAACAAGGCTTTCGATACCTTGAAGATCTTTTAAG
>JAHQZX020000046.1:0-17870 GCA_019804575.2 Pseudotulostoma volvatum | reverse complement strand
GTGACAACTTGCTTCCGCGTGACACTTGCTTCCGCCGACTACAAGCGATAGCGCCGTAGAAGGCGGACCGACGATTAGTTGGCGTCAAGGCCATGAAAGTTCCGAGATCATCAGCAGTGCCTCCTCTAGTACGTGTTCCCGGGAGAAGAAAACGTTTCGCTACTTGCGGTATCCGACCTGAATCCTCAAGCTTCAATCATAGTTAGGAGTTAATTTCATTAATTTGAAGGAACCAGGCGTCTCTAAAGATTGCCAGGGAAGAAGTCACTTGGTATCAGTATAGATCTGAGGAGGATACCGATGACCTGGCGGTGAGGAATGGGAGTTAGACGATAATGACAATGAGGCTAATGCTGACTCCGATATTCTGAGGGCTCAGGTTCCAACCATGAGGCATATGCTGAGAGCTTTGGGCGTTGATTAATGATTCAAAGACTACTACAGTACTACATCTTCCGTTCGCTAGAAAGAAAATACTGACAGGCCCCTGTGTGGCATATAGGGAAATGCGTCTTTAAGGGCAAAGAGAAGGTGCTAGCACCCCAGGCCCAAAGTAAACTAAGGTGACCGCATCGCAATCATACCCCATAGTGAGTAGTACTTGTTTCAATGCCAGCAGTATCTCCAACTCGGGGTCAACTTAATGGTTCGCATGGAACCTTATCGCTAAGGGATTACATATGGAACCGGAGTGGAAGAGCTTATACCTATGTGCGTTGATGGCTCGAGATGGTGTACAATACGCAGTAGTTACACAATATAACCAGTAATCAAGACGTAATTCAACGTGAATGACATAGAATTACACAGTAATTACTTACGGTATTTGTGGGCGCCATATCTGAAAAATAACTTTCCCATTCATTAAACTACACGTTCACATTACACGGGACTTGACACTAATTAGATTGAAATTTTGAATTTGTTACTTCTCCATATCTACATACCTACCAATAATCATTTATTAGTACTGTGTTAAAGAAAGCGTATCAGCACGCTACTATACATAATATGTAAAATACAGTTAATAATACAAACACAGTGCGACGACAATACATTTACCATATATCATATGCATAGCACTTGAGATTATATCCAATATATACCTATTATTGTAATCCTTAGCGGGAGTTGGAGTTACTATGATAGTACTGAGTGAAAGATTTTAGAATATAGAAATAATTTGGCATCAATTCAAAAAAAGTTACCTTTTTACCTTAGTGGCATTATAATCACATTGTTGAAAACTGCGGAAACATGAAAATCAAAATAACTGAGGAACATGCAAAAGAAAGTGCCCTTACCGCTACAGACAGTGAAAGTATCCTTGAGAAAGTTTTATGAGCCCCCCGGAGTTCGGGTCCGGTGGGCATAAAAGCGCGGCGTATGCGATTCACCGCTCGTTTCACAGTTCATTTCACCTGCTTCACCGGCTGGTCTTCGTTCAATTGATGTGAGACCTCTTCGGGATACACTTTTTCAACAAATTATCGGCTTCTTCAAGATTTTATTTGAAAGTACCATATCATGTGTTATAATGGGAGAAATAAGATGTTAGAAGAGGCGAGTTGTTGTGCTAAGGGCACAAGCTACATCGTGGAATATATTAGCCCTGGGGCGGTGCGGCGCTGTCAGAGTCTGACTAACGAACGATGACCAGAAGTCTTGTTATCATAGTACCGGTATCTTTCCGTTGGATGCATGGGGCACGACAACTACTCCCCCGGTTTCAGCTCTCTCTCAATAGAGACCAAGGTTTTCGAGCTCAAACACTGCCGATGTCACTTTACGACGGGCATGCTACTATATCTCTTGAAGCTGCCTAGTACCCTGACTCAATTCGAAGGGGTCTGCTTGAGGAGCAGTTACATAGGACCTCCACTAGTCAAATATCGCGACCGAAGACTTGGCCTCTCGAAAGTTATGTCTAGCTGCCAGGGGCCTGCTTTGTATATGCTATAGGCCCATGCAAAATCCCAATCGTAAGCTGAATAAACTACTTTTACACTTGGGGAACGGCTTACTTTTTTTTACACCCTGAACAACTTGATGGCCTTTATTTTTAACAAACAAGCAAACCATGACACTCTAGAGGCTTGTTATCGACATCTCCCACAGTAGATGCTTATTACTCTACTATGTGCCATAGTTAGTGTCTTTGGTATGATACCCTAGGTATTTTTATCTCCTATTAGCTCTGGAGCTTTGATTCAACCTTTTGAGTTTAGACACCTTGCACGTAGTACGTAGGCGCTAGTTTTACAAGCCATAGAAAGAACAGATTCGAAGTTAGAACTTGTTCATGCGTAGAGTCAAATCCATTATACCACTTTCGTGTGACCATATTTCGATGGCTATGGATTATGTATCGAAAAGCTATATCGCTTCGCTGGCGTTCACCCGCTAAGGTCTATGTAATGGTAGACACTCCTGGGCCCGCCATGTTATCGCCGTCGAAGCCGTTTCGAAATTGTTCTCATCTGAGCTGACTCCACAGCTGCAATGGTAACACAGTCCCGTTTCCCATCTTTCTTATCAAAGCCTTCGTCGTCATTCTCCCTCTTCATAGCAACGGCCGTCGTAACAAGAGTATCAGCCACCGCATTGCCCTCATGCTTCATCCCAGCCTCAGTATTTGATGCAACCAGCCTTCCCGAGAACGTCTTTAGATCAGCGGTAAATAGGACACTGTGCGCCCAGCCAGCCTCCTTTCCCCAGAGGCTTCGAAAGTGGTTGGCGACAGCGTCATAAGTGGTCTTCGTAAGGGATTTGTTCCTACCCTTGACAAGTCCATAATCTCGTTGGGCGATCTTCCAGACTTTTAGTCCAGAGATTAGTTTTCGACCGCAATCTAAAGACCTGTCACCCATACTTACCATGTGTGTCTATCGGGACGGCTTCGCCCCAGCCCAGACCCATCAAGCAAATGCAGTCTGCAACCTTGGGTCCGACCCCAGGCAGCGCAAGCAACTTGTCATGCGCTTCTCGATAGCCCGGTCTTCCCTCCGCACGCATCTCCTCCCCTAGTGCAGGATCTTCCCCAGAAGCAAGGAGCTCTGGGTTTTGAAGCAAGTCAAGCCACCTTCTTCCATGTTCCTTTGCTACCAAGGCTGTCTGGTAGATATACTTCGCACGATAGCCAAATCCCAATTCGCGTAGACGAGTCTCGACGTTTTGGGCCGCTAACGCCTCTGGCAATGGGAAGTCATGGAACGCGTATCCATCGATAATTCCTACTAGCCTGCCGTAGTTGATACACAATTTCTCAATCATCTGGGATATGCGGGTAATGTTGTTGTTGCTGCTGCAAATGAAGGCTATCAATGTCTCCCACGCATCTTGTCGTAGGATGCGAATACCTGCAAACTCTGGTGCCTTTTTCCTGAAGTTCAAGTCGACGTTGGACCATTGTAAATACAATTCTGTCAAGTTTGAGGACAGATTGAAGTAGTGTGTAATGAGTGGTAGAGTGTCGTCATTAGTGGCCCCTGTCTGGCCAAGATCGCTAGAGGCTGGGGAAGACTCCACATGCAATAAAGGAACGGATGATGGAGGCGTTGGAAGAGAAGCTTCGACAATGCGAGACGGAAAATATGCTCTATAATATAAATGAGAAGTATCTTGTTTTAATGAGATGATGCGACCGCGGAGAACGCATCTCCACTCATCATCTATCGGCGACTTCTGCCACCTTCAAGCCATCATCAGATTATCGTTACCAGTTGGAATTCGGAGGCATGTTGAAGCCCTAGCTTACCGGAATGACTGACCACATCGGAGGGTAGTATTAATGCAGAGCTCGGCCAAGCTCACTGGAAGCTTCTGCCATTCCGAGAAGCAAGCAACGGGCATGGCAGAAAAATTTAACAAGTACAGGATATTAGCTCACCTCATCATAAATGAGAATAATGGGTGGTTACACAAGGAATATATACTGATCTTTCATTAAATACTACCTTGATACTAGTGATGATAGGATTCGAAATTTACTGCCAAGGATACTCGCTGACAAGCGCACTGGCTCACTAATCGCTTCCGCGCTAGAAATAAGCGCCCACGCGAACTTTGTGGCCTCCTTGGCCTCTGAAGCAAGTTTCGCAGACAGGAAAGTTTTATTAGCCAATACTCCCCACCGCAGTGTGCATCTTCGAAGTTATTACGCCCCGTATATTTTGCTCTGCCCTTGATCTAATCAAAGGAAACACACCAGAGATCTTTTGTCAACACATTGGTGTTTGCTAAGCCAGAATGAACGGCGACGCTTACTCGTCTAGAGGTGAGGTCCAACTCCTACCAATCTCTCTTCCATGTTCTAACACCCACGGCTTCTTAGACCCTGGAAGGCTGAGGGATTATTATGTGAGTACTCTCGGCAACCAATTATTCTTGATCATATCTGAACATTCTGAATGTTCTAGCGAGATGAGCGCCGAGGCCGTGGAGACCGTCCAGATCGTGCAGACCGCGCAGACCGCGCAGACCGTACGGATCGCGCAGACCGTCCAGATCGCGCAGACCGCCCAGATCGTGCAGATCGCGCAGACCGTACAGATCGCACAGACCGTACAGATCGCGCAGACCGTGTAGATCGTGGAGATCGCGAAAGGGGAGATCGGCGGCGATCTAGGTCCCCTCATCACAACGCCAGGGTACCGCGCCGTGAGCATGAAGTAGATTCGTACTCATCCAGCCGTGACTACCGCGCAAGGGAACGGGAGGACCGCTATTCCAATCGGAGGGATGAACGAGACTGGGATAGGGACAGAGGGGATCGGCGGCGACGTGACTTCGAAGCAGAGAGGCCCCCTCGCCGTGACAGAGACCGCGAAAGAGATCGAGACCTCTTCGATGATCGACCCCGGCACAGAGACCGTGATGGCGCCCGCGAGCAAAAGAGGACTGTGACGCCCCCACCTAGAAAGAAAGAACCCACCCCAGATTTGACAGATACTATTCCCGTTCTAGAACGGAGACGTCGGCTTACGCAATGGGATATTAAACCTCCCGGATATGAGAATGTAACCGCTGAACAGGCAAAGTTATCAGGCAAGTTTCTCCCTTATGCAGACCTCTGACCTGCCAACCGACTTTATTTTGACTTTATCCTCATTTCTCGAGTTATTCAGGCATGTTTCCTTTGCCTGGAGCACCTCGCCAGCAACCAATGGACCCGAGCCGGTTGCAAGCCTTCATGAATCCACCTTCTGGCTCCGCAGACAACTCTGCTCTCAAGCCGGCAAACTCTCGCCAGGCCAGACGTTTATTCGCTTACAATATACCCCCTAATGTTGCAGAGGAAGATATCATCTCATTCTTTAATTTACAACTGAACGGTCTCAACGTTATTAAAGGAGTTGATTCATGTATCTCTGCGCAAATTTCTAGAGACAAGTCATTTGCTCTTTTGGAGTTCAAAACTGCGGGAGATGCCACTGTCGCTCTTGCTTTTGACGGCACAATAATGGACGTGCACAAGGATATGGATAACGGAGCAACGAATGGTGGACTCAAAGGACTTGATCTGCGCAGACCCAGGGATTATATCGTCCCAGCGGCGAGCGATGATCAAGAGTATCAAGACGACGGGCTATATAATGAGGTCCCTGATTCTCCGAACAAAATCTGTGTCTCTAACATTCCGCTTTACATCCCCGGTGACCCCGTCAAGATGTTGTTGGTGTCCTTCGGAGAGCTCAAATCATTCATCCTTGTCAAAGACAGCGGCACGGACGAATCAAGAGTGAGTCTTTTCACAAATCTACAAGCTCAATATATAACCATAATTACAGGGTATCGCATTCTGCGAGTATGCCGATTCCTCAGCAACCAGCATCGCAGTCGAGGGTTTAAATGGGATGGAGCTAGGTGACCAACATCTGAAGGTTGTCCGTGCAAGCATCGGAGCGACCCAGGCCGCTGGTCTCGATATGGGAGTAAATGCAATGTCGATGTTTGCAAAAACAACTTCGCAAGACCTCGAAAGCAGCCGCGTGCTCCAATTGCTAAATATGGTGACTCCCGAGGAGCTTATGAGCAGCGATGATTATGAAGGTAAGAATAATACCCTACTTCCACCCTTTCCACAAACCCTAAGGACCGTGAATAGAAATCTGCGATGACGTGCGTGAGGAGTGCTCTAAATACGGTCGTGTACTCGACATGAAAATCCCTCGGCCCACGGGTGGCAGCAGGCAGTCAGCCGGTGTGGGGAAGATATATGTAAAGTTTGATAATGTTGAGTCCGCGACGAGAGCGCTAAAAGTGCTCGCTGGGAGGAAGTTCTCTGATCGAACTGTCGTAACAACCTACTTCTCAGAGGTGAGTTGGCCTAATGCGTGGTTATTTTCCCCACTAACACCATATAGGAAAATTTCGAGGTTGATGCCTGGTAGTCTCTCAAGTTTTATATTGAATTCTCCCATATTCTCCCAAGTGAGGTATGTCGCCCGGCGAATGAGGACCTCAGGATGTGAACGATTGTTTCGCTTCATTTGAGATGTTCTTAGTTTCTTCCTGTGTTCTGCTGTACTCCTCATACCGCTCATCCTAATGCTTTGTGACCATGCCTAGGAGCGTTAGTCAGATGTACTATAGTGGAACTCAAAATTGCAACCAGCATCGTGTCTTCTCTCTCATCATTATCATAGTACATATCGATGATTACATATTCTAGATGCTTTAAAATCAGATAACATCCTAATAATAATACATATAAGTAATTCCTATGTGCGCCGCCCTAAGTGATAGCCGAAGATCAGACCTCCCTCAAAATTGTCATATGATAATTTTTTATTCGCAAATTAAACCAGGGCGATCCACGATCTTCACAATTTCAGACTATAACGCCTCTAGCTCTTATAAATCGTTATATCATACCTTAGGTAGGTAAGAGGGTGTTTATCATACGGTATTATAAATGCGGCAATTTAAAGTCAAAAGTTGGAACTGGTGCGACCGGACTGCTTCAGGGTTACCGTCATTGGTTCCATTCTGTATACAACCAGCATCCTTTCGCGCGTCTAATTGATGATGAAATAATCCATACTCTCCAGAATAGATTAAGGGTGACGGAAGAGCCCTTTCATATCGGAGATTAGACTCAGTTTACCTCAGACTTCCAGATGAAACTACCGCCAGTTACTAACCAAAGCTCCCAATAGGTCAAGTCAAGTCAAACAATCAAGTGACTTGATCCATCTCCGAATTCTGCCTTAAAAGTTTGCCTGAATTTTGCCTCGAACCTCTTTCAGGCGGTTACGGTGCATAGAAGTACTGTACCAACAATCTCACTCAGGCTCGACTTGAAATAGAAACTGCGTATAGGAAAAATTTGGCAAAATGAAATAAAGAGGAGGAAAAAGAGAGAACGAGCATTATTTATTAAATGATTTTAGACATAACATCTAGTTCCTCACTCCGTTTCTTCTCCTCGTCGTCTCCGATGTCAGGGATCTCAAATTAATGATAGAGAATATTTAATATTTCATTAGGTAGGTAAAAACGAAAAGACTAAGCTAGAGAAAAGAAGAAAGAGACAGGCGAGCTGCTGCGTTGAGAGATGATAACTCTCAACGAGCAACTCGCACTAAACCCAAACAGGAAAGTATTACGAGACACCAGAACTCCAAGTCCGATCCTGCCCACTCCAACGCTTCAAACAGATCGGACCTCATACACGCTCGCAAAGGACCACTAAAGATCGCTCACACCCCAATATCAAAATTGGCGGTTGCGTGGTCTAGCGCAAACTGGACCAGGCTAGGCTGGCTTCTTTCTAGCTTTTTCCGATCTGATAATTTGAATTACTCAACGGCATCTTCGTTACAGTATTTTTTTCAAGAGCATTGGCTTATGCTCGTTATTGTTGCGTTCTTGATTCTGTTATAGTCATATTGGAATTTGTCATCATCATCGACTTGCGAATATGCTTGCTGTGACGCAGCTTTCTGCGACTGATCCCGTATCCATCCCCCTCTTTTTAGTCTCAAGTATCTGATTGCAGTTCGGAGGTGTGGTCCATTTCTGCTTAAACCATTCATACTTCAGGCAAGGGTCCACGGTGTGTATTACTATATAGGTGATTTGTGAGCTAACTAAAGGTAGCAATCCAGCCTTTATAAGATATAAAGTCATTCGTATACCGCTCCCTCATCGGCCATCTGGCTAGCTTTGGAGAAGTGTATCATAAGGGTATCAACAAGGCACCCAATCTTGAAGGCCGACTCACTGGTTGGCCAGTTTCGTGTAGTACTAATTACCTTCCCGCAGGTTGTAGCCAACTGTCATCTTCGTCATTCACCTTGACCGCTTTTCCGGGCGCCAGTTGTTACGGTACTGTCAGATTCTTTAGAATACTTCATGTAGATTAGCCAATTTAGGACTAGGTGGGAGGACCACTCTTTCCAAGAAAAAAACAACACAGAACAAAGGTCAACACATTCTGATAGGTACGCTTGGCGACGAACTTGACACTTTAACATATGTTCAAGCATCATCACTGTTCGGAGTTCCAGCTGATCTTGTTGAAGATAAGGCAGGGAAGTTGTTAGCGGGGAATATAAAAGAGATAAAGCCGGGAGTCCTTAAAGCTCATCGATGTCATTTATTAACTCGGCTCCAACAATCTTTGCCTCAAACCGTTTCAGGTTCTCACCATGCAAAACACCCGAGAGATAAGATTCAGTGTATGAGCAAGACAACGAATCCAACGCTTGGAAGTTGGATCTATCTGCCTTCCTGTAAGCGGGATCAATAACGGCGAGAATATGACCGATAGCCGTGTCATTAGTAGCTTCATCGGCCGCGATGAAGCAGCCAATCTGACTATCTATTTCCCAGTCGCGGAGAATTGGGATTTTATGGACGGCGACATTCTCTCCAATATGGCCACTATATAAACGGCTCATGCTAAGCTGGAGGTGGCGCTGTTCCCAGTTTTGGTCTACAAAGTGTGCTATGGCGTTGATGACATGCTTTTTAGCAAATGAGGCAGTCCACGTACCGAAGGAAGTAGTTATCCAACTGCATGACAGCCGGATGACTTCCTTTCGGATTTCCTTTTGGCGTTAGTACCCAGAAATAACCCATTTGCGAAGGGCGTTACTGGACTTCGGGAGGAAGTCAAGAATAGAACAATTAATAAAGCGAATCAATGAGAGGAGAAAATCTATTCTCGACCATGGCCAAAGCGATGTAGCAGCATATCAGCTACTGAAGGAATAAAAGGCAAAAGGTGGAAGTTGTCGAATTGGTCTTGTGCTGCAAAAGCCAGTATTGATCGAAGGGTTATGAGTTTGCACCATAGGCAAATCCAATTCTCCTATAGGAGGCTTAGAGCAAAGCTCCCCGACGACTGTACTCGAAAAAGACGTTTGTTTTTCCAGCTATACCATGATTAGTTTTAAAGTGGCGAAGTGGTATAGTTGTCACGAAGGCCATGTAAACTATCAGTTTCTTCACTCTCCTGCGCAGCCAACGTTTTGCCCCGTCATCAACCCTTTCCAACCAAGTTTCCATATGCTTAATCGTTTATTTGAGCTGCCTTTACGAATCGGACATGGCAGACTCGCCGTCTTTACATACTTCTGCCGATGACGAGTTTATCTTCCTTACCATTCTCCGCAGTGACGATTGCTTCAGCTGACGATTTACCCAGTTTCTCGTTTAAGGCACCTGAATCATCAAGCTTGTGTTATCGGATTGAATACTGAGGTCATTGGGACGATTATCAATGCCATCGACTCCATATCCCAATGTTGATGAATGCGAATCCATTCTAGCTATACTAGCATAAGAAGAATAGGTATATAGGCGCGGAATTAAGATGATCATAATAATATAGTATACCTTCTTAGGGAACAGTAGAGGGACATATCTGTTTTGGGATCAAGTAAGACATGCGAGAGACCTCAACCCTGTTTTCGTGAGGAATGGGCGAAGGGTTTTGTATGCTCGGTTCGTTTTACATCGTTAACGGGCCAGCCACGATAAAACTAGGAGTAGTCTAATATAACTATAGGAGGACTGACCCAATGAACATCTTGCCGTCAGCCAAACCCACACGGAACACAAACTAAGAAGCAGTCATGATGTTTGTTGAGCTCTCTCAATCAGACCGCCGCCTTATATTCTATCACTGACTATCAGACGTGTGACCGGTGAAAATTCCAACCTCTTAGACTCATTAGTTCTTCCTTGAAGCTTCCTTTTTTTGCCAATCAAATACATTCTTACAGAGAGCATACGGTAACGCTAAAATCGTATGGTGCATCCTATCCAGCGATGATACCACAAGGTTCTATGATATGATAGAAACCCCCAGAATTTCAAAAAATGACCGGCGAGTTGTCATTTTTCACGTGATGCCGTTGAAGGCTACGGCCCATTAATAATCAGCACCGCCATCACCAGATTTATTAATAAGTAATGCTATATCTCGTTCTGTTATTGCCAAAGGCATATAGGTTTCCAGGCAGAAGATAGCAGCTATATACTAAGCTCACATAACAACCAATCGCGACTACCTTTAACACAGCTATATGCCAAAACCAAAGACTTTATTAAAGGAGACGAAGCCAAAGAAGCCAAAACACCCACCAGTACGTACTCTCGGCCCTTGATGGATCCATGCCATAGCTTGATCCCATGCTTATTATTACTCACCCGACATCATCCGATACAGGCACCAGAGACAACAGATGAATATCTAGCTGGTAAGCCACTTTTCCCGATTTTAGTTTATGGTTTAGTTTTGAGACCCGGATGGGTGCAATTGATGCTGACTGCAGCCCGAATAGCCGGAGTTGAACAAGAAGAAGGCGGGGAGAAATGGCGCGCCGGCGATGTGGTAAAGGCAATGCGCTTTTTCATGCGCGCAATCGAGACATACGATAACGGCTTGGTGAGGTATCCGAAATCATTTGACTTGGCCTATAATAAGTAGGTTGCTATTCTTATTTCCCGAAAGAAAAGCCATATACCACATCGATGCCGCTTGCATTGAAGTTATTTATCAGAAAGCTAACGAGTCCACCTAACTCAGGGCAAGAGTCCAGTATGAAATATCCCAGCATCCTAAGCTCGCCTCTCAACTCCCCGCTTCACCAGCACAGATCCTGCGTGTTGCACTCCAGTCCCATCGAGAAGCTCTTGATCTTCAACAAGACAATTCAGATGCCCTTTTCAATACGGCACAGGTTTTGACAAGCCTCGCTGAAGCAATAGTTGAGTCGAAGCGTCCTTCGGAGCAGCAGATCCGAGAGGCTTCGCAGCACCTGCGGGAAGCCTTAGAGCTTTTCCAACGCTGTTTGCTTCTGCAAGAACTTCGATATACCGAATTCCGGTCACAGATAGAAGAAATGGAATCTAACGATTTGAGTCTAAGAAACGGATTCGATAAGTCAATTGAGGACATATCGACACAGTCCCAAGACCATGAAAAATGGGCCACTATAGTCGAACCGGTAACAAAGGATACCCTTATCGACACGGCCGTGGCGCAGCTTGAAACCTTGTCGACCTTGTGTAGCCTGCTTGCCCTTGACCCTGGCAGTGGTTTGGCCTGGGTAGAGGAGTATTCCTCCGATTTCTGCAGTACGAGGCTCGACGTATATACGGAGGGAACAGATAGGTATCGTGAGGTATCTCTTGCTCGAGCAAAATTCTGGTCCGCTCTGACGGAGGTATCGTATCGGAGCGGACAGATTAACATTGAGACATATAAAAGAGAGCTAAGCAGTGTATTTGGACCGGCCTTGGACCTAAGCCAAGACCCCGTAGGTCTTTGTGACAGAGCAGAGTCACTCATATCCTTCAATGCTGCTTTAGCCGAGATAACACCTCCTGAATCTAAAGAATCCAGTATAGCGTTAACGTCTCGCTGGCAGTCGTTATCATCAGCGCTAGACGCATTGACTACGGCCTCTCAACTTTCCACTGCTGCAAATGCTTCTAGAATTCACCTTGAAAGGGGTGACGTGGAAATGTACAGATGGCGGTTGGGACGCCCACCGTGGAACCATCCCACCTCCCAGGAAAATGCGTCAAGGCTTCTTCAAAACGCCCAAACATACTATCGAGGGGCTTCTGCTTTAGCCCGAAGAAATGGTGCAACAGATGAGGAGAAGGAGGCTGCATGTAAAGAGGCACTCGCAGCGGGCCTAGATGGCCAGAAGGACAAACTCGAGATATTGGGGAGCGGAAAACTGGATGTATTAGCTGTAGCTGAGGATATGGTGGAGGACGGAATGGTGCCATCAAGCGAAGCCCAAGCTCTATTGTCATGAGAACCGGGTCGTGCTTCCCTTTACCAAGCTTGGGGATCGTCGAAATCCCTAGTAGCTTCGAGAGAGAACAGATTCTATCGTTGTTTGATACCTTACCCAGCTTCATCAGATCTCTGGTCTAGCCTTGAACTCAGCATCTATCTGCAGGACTTCCTGATGTAGGTTATTCAGTTTACTGAATTCTGTCGAAGCCTTAGCGGCGTTCCCTAAGTCGCTTACAACAGCCTCGAGTCTAGAAAGCATGCTCTCTATCTCTTTTCTCTGGTTCTGAGCTTTCAGTGCTAGCTCTAGGTTCTGAGAGTGGACTGCTTCGAGTTTTGAGTTGAAGGTAGATTGAGCCTCTTGTAAATAAGGGGCGAGATGCGCTTGATACAGCTCTTCCGCGCCTAGAGTGTGAGGGCTATAATCGAACGAAATTTATGCAGTCAGCCTTTGACCCCGCGCCAGAGAGGAAGGAAACAAAAAAGCTTACACAATGATATCCTGGCCCTCACCATTTTCTTTTCGAAGTCTCGCTTCCCCCACTAGTCTATCTAGCTCGTTCAACCCCCTAACTGCGTCTCGCTCCCGTATTATATCACGGAATTCAGCCTTGGCACTCTCTTCCAGCTTCGCACTCAATTGCCTCCAGACAGACTCGAGACTTGCAGGTACGTGTCTGGCGGGTGTTGGGAAGCAAGCTGCAAAGTTCTCATATGAATTCGCACGCAGAGTTCGTGTAAGAGCTTTGGTGAACACCTGTTCTAGACGCGACGCGCGCGGCCCTGGGGTGAGAGCCACGGGCGCTAACGGTGGCGGCGATGGTGATGCCACATCACGGTCGGCTTGATCTCCAGCTGGTGGTGCAGGCGATGTCATTATTAAATGAAGTTAATCTGCAAGTTGAACGTAGTATGCAATCGATTTTATTACAAAGAATTGATATGTGTATCAATCATATGAAACCCTCCCTTCTATCATAGATAGGCTTTAGCAGGATCACGTGATGAGTCTAGACCACTTTGCTAACCTATCATAGGGCATACTCTTATTTCAAATCAAGCTACAATACATCGTTTCTTTCACAGGTGTACCTAATGTATGTATGTATATGTTTCTTTTTATTACTTTTGTCATAAGTCTGGAGTCCCTCGGAGCAGGAGCAGCTCACATTATTTCCAGTCAAATATGAGACAACAAAGAGAGTTGTTTTCTTCCGAAGCGGTAAGGAATTCTGCCGGACACAACTTGAAATCTATACATTCATGTAACTATATGTATTTTAAATGTATTGAATTCATTATTATTAGTATGTAGTAGGTACCTAATGATCCAATCATCTTAACAGTTGCGAAAATTTATCCTTTTTTAATTCCTTCCCTTTTCCATTCCCTCTCTTCTCTTGGCTTGATCAGCTTCCTCGCAGTGATCAAGAGAATGATAAGTCTTCTCGAGACCTTTCTGTGATGACTAGATCTTCAAATTGCTATCGTCATTGGAGCAAGGGCGTACTCCTCTCCCTTTTCTACTTTACCTCGTGTTGGATCCTGTCAAGTGACGCTCTGCGGAGAGACTCTATGCATATTTCTGCAATTACACAATTACATCCTATGATATCTTCTAGCCCTGTGTTCTACCACGAGTGAAGCGTTCCATTTTCTTTGCTTGCTGTAATCGTATCCTCAGCCGCCGCAAATGACGGCATCATCCAATTCTCGTCTCCTTTCTCCGACCACTCTCCCATTCTTCCTCCTCGGCCAGTCATAGCTCCTCTTCCTGGCGCGGAACCGCCGGAGATTTCCTTCTTTCAAGAGCCCAGTCAGTTCCAATGGCATGCGTTCTAAGGTAGCTAACATCCCTATCCTAGTAGCTTGCCAGTAACTACGAATCCCTCCTGAATTCGCGATTTGCCAAATCGGCTGCCAGCATACCTCTCCTTTTTGTTGTTGAGGAATATTCCAAGGCTGATGAAGAACTGCTGGTCTATCCGGCAGCTGCCCCCAGTGGGTGTAAAAGCGATTAGAGAGATTGTGATACCGTGAGGGTGACAGGATACAGCGAACGTTGGCATGGTATGCCAGCGAGTGTACCCTTTTATGCAGTCCGTGTTCTCGTCTTTTGGCTGCAGATCATTCTTCCATTGCAATTTCAAGGACATGCATCATAACGGGCGAAAATATAAATATACCCATTGTTAATAAAGGCTCGATCAAGCAAATGCGGCAATGTTCTGCAGTTACTATTGATCTCTCTATACCAAGATCAGCTACCCGCTTTCGGAATTGAAGGTTCAAGGCATTCAACATCAGGACAGCCCATTTCCAAACTGGGTTCACTACCCGTTCTCTTCTCTTCCCTTCACAACGACTAGCCGATATTTAATTGCCTCAATAGTATGCTATTCACTCGTCTGGAGGAAAACCACTTCGGGTTTTCAATAAGAACATCACTAGCCTCTGGAAGCTGGCGGTTCATCGGCAAATCTATGGCGAGCCGTTGCTGTCTTTCCTATCCTCTTCTCTGGTGCAGCCTTTACCGCAACGGCTGCTCCCGAGTCTTTTCTCGGGGAAATTTAGTGCGTGGCTGGCAGTGCAGCGTATGCGACTTCAACCCAATGAAGTGCAACGACAGATTTCCAAGTACACTAGAAGCTGCAGCGCACCACAGCAAATTTGGGCCCGGCTTCCACGAATTAATTAATACTATTGATGAATACTACGCAAAGAACCGCTTCTGATAAAAGAGGACAATTGACCCTTCTAGGTTCTATGTATGTACTAGGATGAAGCTAGGAGTATAAAGACCTGCGCGCCGATACTCTAGCTGCCTTAAACACCGTTATGATCTTTATGTCCGCTCGATTTAACAATTTCCAATGCAAAATTGATAGCTCATCGATCAACTCCGGAATATGGATTTGGGTATCAATCGTTCTGGTAGCGTATCAGTCATGTCGTGAAACATCCACTTCCATCTCAAATCGCTTTAATATTCAACTTCAAACACCAGCTTTCGCGCGAGCATTCGAGATTTGGCAGTCTTCTTGATGCCCGAACGCTCTACAGGCTGCGCTTCACGCATCATCACCGGGAGAGTGTTCAGGACGGCACGATTTCCCTGATAATAGTGCTCAACAAATCCGCCTTGCAAAATCCGACGTAGGGCCGCCAGGCGGATCCACTTCCACCAGCGATCAATACTCATCATGCCTCCACGGCCGATTCTAATGGTGCATTTGCTCCCATAGGGGCGGCTGGTGTCCTGGTCAATAGCTGTGCTGTACATTGGGCCCCGACGGGGGTTTTCCACTGTTTTCAAGATCGAGTTGAAATTGGTATGCAGAGTCTTCTTGTCCTTCTTGCTGATGTGCTTTCCATACACCGTAGCTAGTGACTGCAGCAGGCGTTCGAGTTGTGGGGTGTTACGGTAGGGATTGTAGCGCTTGACCAGCCTTGGGGCATCCTCCAGCACAGAAGCGTCCTCGTCCGAATCCTCGCCGTCGTCGTCATCTTCTTCCTGGGGCGTATAGCTCTTTTCGTACAGAAGGGCGATATTCTCACCCGCAGCAATCTGAATGCCGGGGTCACCACTTTCGAGCTGATCCATGAAGATCTGAATCGTCTCCTCGCTATCGCCTTCAAGGTCCTCGATCTCCGTCGCTAAGAAGCCCCATTCCTGAAGGGCCGCGGTGACGCTGATTGGGTCGTCCGGTGCGTCGACAGAATGGCCGTCCGAGACAACAATATCGAGGAAGAACTTCATTTGATTCAGATGATCCTCTTCACCGCCGCCACCAAAGAAGGTGCAAGCCCCTAAACAGTGGATCGCCGCCGCCTTGACAAGATTTGAAGGTGAATCTCGGACCGTCCGGGCTAACAAGGCCTCCATGTTCTCGTAGATGGTACCGTCATTAGCAGTAATGACGACCAGCTCAAGCGCTCGTAGTGCAAGCGTTGTTTCCTTCACACTCGACTCGTGTTTGATACTCTTGCAAAACGCCGCCAAGAGGTCCTGCAAATGACTCTTGACCTCGTCCTCGACATAGTGGTATTTTGAGAGCCGACAGTAGGCAGACAAGGACTCCTCACGACCTTGGACACTACTTCGCTTACGATCTATGATTTCTTGAATGCGATCTGCCAGCTCGTCGGCCCACTTGACGTTCTCCACTTCGGGACTGTCGATGAAATCGTCAAGCGAGGTGGTACTGCGGTCTGGTCAGTCTGGCGCTCTGGTGATTCTTTTGGGACTTATTCCATCCGAGAGCCCCCTCCACCGACTACTTCCACGCGCCACCCAAGAGATAGACAACACACTCACCTTCCCACAGTATCATCGCTTGAACTTGCATTGTCCTCATCATCAGACGGAAACCTGCTAGGAGCGCGGGATGAAGGCCGTGAATTCTGGGCGGAGTGAGTACGTGAATTCGGACGAGTGCCCTCACGGGACTGGGCTTTGCGGGAGATGGTCTTGCCGCTCTCAAGAGCGCGACGGCGGAGGTCAGGCATGGAGGAAATGACTGGCGGCTTCGACAATACTACAGAGTGTCTGAACCGGTTGCACTTCCCCAATTCCTGCTAACGTGGGTAAAGAATCCGAGAGGGCGTGCAAGAGAAGGGATTGTCTTGTGACAAGTTGATCGGGTGGTGAGTTGGCACAGCGCCTATCCTACTGGTACGGTGGGCCGGTGTGTGATCTTCCGAGATAGATGATGATTTGAATCGTCCATGAGGGAGTTCAAAGAGAGAGATGTTATAGAAAATGAAGATGAGACTGCTCAAGGATTGATAAGAGAGGTCGAGGGTGCAGATCTGTTAATTAACCGGACGGAGGGAACAGCGGTGAAGATCAGGGCGATGATGGTTCACTTGGGAGTTACCTATAAGAAAGTCGACTCGATCTGAGTCATCCTGCTGTTCTCCACAACGTGCAAAACCGATCATCATGATCACATACATACATATGATGATTACATTTAGTTCTCTGGCAACTCGAATCAATCAAGTCTGGTTCTTAGTAGACTACCACTCCACTACCACATTACTACCGAGTCTGTTCACGGCGTCTTGATTTTTTTCCACCCACCTGTCACTGTTTCAAGTTAAGCCAGCCCACACGTGACCGGGACACTTATTCTAACTATGCGTAATCCGCCCGCGAAATACGGAGCATGTGACTCGGGATTGTTGGCTAACTACATATGGTATGAGTCCTAATAACTGCTGTCTGGTTGTCATCAGCTCTCTTTCCTTCTGGCTCATCTTCCACAAAGCACAAGTTAAGGTTTCTAGATTCATAATTTATTTTCGGTATCTCACCTAGCATCTCACCGGCACCTACACAATGGAAGCAATTGGCCTTAATGACTTCCTGCCTGCATCACGCTGAGTTGTCAAACAGAGGCGAAGTGCACCCAATGCGGATGGGAAGGCAAACACATGTACACCGCGCAAACGGCCTTCAAGTTACTTCTGCCTGTAAGCACCGCGAACGGTGAAATCATAGTCATGTTCTGCCCCTAGTCTTGTTGGTAGAAACCGCATGCTAGCCGCTGCTGGCACGATGAACTATGCTACAATACTCAATGCGGGGAAGGGGCTACAG
>JAHQZX020000045.1:0-17882 GCA_019804575.2 Pseudotulostoma volvatum | reverse complement strand
GCCTAAATACCAAATAAACCGCTATCCGTAAGATGTCCGTATGATGCCTTCAACCACTCAATAAAGTAGTAATAATATTACCAGTTGAGATATCTGTTACACAAACGCGGACGCAATGTTGCAATTCGGATGTTTCTCTCGATGGAAGATATGGCCTTCCTATTGTACGGGCAGGGGCAGCTTCCCATTCAAATGGGTCGGTGTTTGCGCTTGATGATAATGATTTATCTTCATCCCCAAGCTCGAAGAGGATTGGGACTTGGAGAGCCATCTCTCCTGACATAATCGCGACTCGCAGCAACCTACCTTGTCTAACCAAAAATGGCGGGGCCTAACCAGAAAGCATTACGAGTCGAACGCCCAAACGGATCTAGCGTCTCCTACCGGCCCACCCACCTTACCGAAAAGAATCTTTTATACAGTGCAGGATTACCGCTGCAGAACGTCTCTAATGAGAAGTTGATTTTGGAGAGTATGTAACCGCCTGTATACTAATAAGAATTCCGGAGATGCTTCATTTGGCTTCATACTTAAAAAGCTCTCGCTGGGCGTTGGCTTCCTTCTTCCATGTGAAAAATAGTCTTAAGGTTGTTTGAACATTCATTCCTTCTGCAGAGGTACACTGTAAAGTTGATTAACAGCGTCTAGCGTTAGCCTTTTAGGCCAGGAGCCAGGTGACTAGCGGCTATGCCATCAGCTCGGTCTTCCATATATATTATTCTGTGTCGTAACGGCCCGGGTTAACTTTCAACTTGTTTCTCATTCAGGAGAGTCAGGTCTCGAATCTGGGTTCTTCTCCGCTGGTCAAAACTGGGGGTCTTTACGGATCGAGGCAATCAGGTACTTGTTCTACTCCCAATTTGGAATAGCTTCTTCTCATGGTCTGCACCGGGATTATATGTACTTTGTGTTTCTTATTCTTTTCTCTTACTAGGTTAGAATTCTAGTGAGATAGCCGAATAAAGATCATTTCATTCTTTCTAGTTCGGTGTCTTTACACTGGGAGTCTCTTTCACAGGAGAGTCCGCTGCTTGGACTTCACGGGCCATTATGCTGATTCGAGTCTCGTTCATTTGGGTAGAAAGAATGCTCTGAACACGCATGCTTTAGGTCGTTAAACGTATAAGGGCGGTAAAGTTGAGCTTAGGATTAGATGAGAGCTCCGAATAAGTCGGATATCAAGCGGCTTGGCTCGGCTTGATTTGCAAGCCGACCAGAGCCCTACTGTACTTAGATAGGTATCGAGCTGAGCTAGCGGTGTTAACCAGGGTGGTGGGGGCTATCCCCAGATAGGCGTTGGCCAGGGCAGCACTATACCTAGATGGGCATCAAGCTTAGCATGCCAGCCCAACTTGCTGCATCTTATGATAATGATGCGAGCACACGGGGATATCACGGCTAATGAGCCATATCTAGGTAGGAACCAAGCCGATCATTTATTTGGTGGCTTAGGGCTTGGGCCCTACTATTGCACATTCCGTATTTCGCTTCTCCAAGTTTAAAACTAGATTAGTAAGCTACAATAAAAGGATTTGTTTGTATTTTCTCACAATCCGTCCGCCAGTACTTGAAAATATCCTAGCTAATGGATCTTGACGGCATGAATGACCTCTTACGCGATCTCAATATCGATAGCGATGATGAAGACAATAGTCAATCTTCCACCCAAGCTGGAGCTAGCGACAGTGACAATGATAGATATAACAGCCTGACCATCGATGGCACTGAATACGTACAGGGGAAAATGTAGCACGAAAAAATCATGAGGGAACTGGTGGGGGGGGGATCAAGTGCGTGGAAGCTTGGGATCGAGTCAAAGGGAGTTGAGGGTGGGGCAAAATGCTGGAAATGCTTGATCTGCAAGCGCAACGGAGCGGAAGTCAGCCGTATATGTGGCAAAAGCGACAATCGCTCCTTTCTATCGCCTCGAGAATGAGCATGGAATCGTTGAGGGAGACAAGCATATATATGTAATGTTAGGTCTGGACCGGGTAGAAGACCTCGGTTCCTGTGTAAAGTTGTGCTATGTATGTGTGTGAGCCTGGGAATTGGTGGAGTTACTAACTTAAGGATATTATAGTATCGATCGACAAGATATTAGCCTGCGCCTGTTCATGTAATTCATGTAATGATGGACGACGTTAAGGGTTTCGTTATTAATCTAGTAGATAGGATAGCTATGTAGAAAACCCATGCTTATTCCGCTCTGCATCATGCATGTCATGGGGGAAAATAGTAGAAGAAAAAGACCTCTAAACTGGACGAATATGCGGGGAGATATAAAGGGGGAAAGAAAAATCATAGCTTCGGCGACTCCATTTGCTGAATCTGAAGCGAAGCAGTATCATTCGCAGCCCACCCGCGCAGAACCTTCCTAAGGATCTTCCCACTGGATGATTTTGGGACTTTATTCACGAAAACGATCCCGCCGGTGAGCCACTTCTGCTTCGTGACTTGGGGCCTGAGCCAGTCCTGTATAGCGGCCTGGCTAGGCTTGCCTTCTTGTCCTCGCCTCCTCCTGCTTGTTTCTTTGAGAGCAACGTATGCGCGAGGGAATTCTTGATCGTTTCTATAGAAATTGGTTCCAAAGAGCAAAGGAAATGGTTAACCACATGTGTCTAGACTGACGTCTTGATAGAATAGGACGGCCTTGGGGAAATAAATAACGTAGGGAATACGTACAGTTTTATTGCCACCACCCCAGCATCAGCGATGTCTTCATGCTTGAGTAAAACGGCCTCCAGTTCCGCAGGCGCAACTTGAAATCCGTTCACTTTAATCATTTCCTACGATGTTGTTAGCTTCCTACGTTCCCAGTCTACGTATGGACGGCCAGAACCACCTTCTTCCGGTCAACGATCCAGAACCAGCCGTTCTTTTGGATCGCAATGTCTCCCGTCTTCAGCCACCCATCCGGGGTGAAGGCTTCTCGTGTGGCCGATTCATTTTTCCAGTATCCAGTACACACGTTTGGTCCACGAAAGAGGATTTCGCCCCGTTTTCCATCCTCGACCTCCCTACCTACATCGTCGAGGAGCTTGCATTCACTGTTGGGAATGAGAACCCCGACGCTCCCGGTCCTATAATGATCATGTCAATCACTTTGACCTTGGATGGCTGCGACAAAAATCGCAAGGAAGATACTCACTCATCACTGAGGCCTCCTGGGACTAGCATACCGCCGCAGGTTAGCTCTGTCATACCCCAGCCCTGACTCATTTTAATATTGAACCGTCTGGAGACTTCGTTTTGGAGTTCCTGAGATAAGGGCGCCGCTCCACAGGTCATATCGGTAACACTGGTCAAATCGTATTTCTCTGTCTCTGGCCTCTTTGCTAGCATGACAACAATGGGTGGGGCGACCTGGAGTTGGGTGATCTTGTGATCTTGGATGATCCGTAGATATTCCTCAAACCGGAATTTCTGCATGATATAAGTTGGGACTCGAAGCTTTGCGGCCATGAGAACCGTATACAGCTGGCCATAGGCATGGTAGAGCGGTAGAAAATTCACCCAACGCTCCTTCAAAGCCCTCTCGTAAGAGGACTTGTAGGCATTGCGTGAGAATATGGTCTGACTCACGTTGGCGATCAAATTATAGTGGCTTATACAGACACCTTTCGGTAGACCAGTCGTCCCAGAGGAATAATTGATGGCTGCAATGGTATTCTTCGATCGCTCTCCGTCAAGATTCGGCCACACATACTGGTTTCCTTCCTCGACAGAGCCAAGGAGGAATTTCCAATCCTGCACGCCAAAGCGAGTCAGATTCTCGCAGTTCGAAAACTGGAAGATCCGATCTGTGGAGAACCCTATCTGCTGAGCTGCTGCCACTGTGATGTGGAGAAGACTAGGATGAACCAGAAGGACCTTCGCGTTAACATTCCGCATTTGAAACGCGGCCTCTGCATTTCCCACCATATCAGCAAGGACGGAGCTTGATTGACCTGGCTCGGCAGCAACGTACCCCTGACGGAGAAGTCAGAATTAATCCCGCTGAATATCCGAGCAGAACCGACGGTGCCAAGGTAGGCTACCGGGATCTGGATTTGGTTGGGAGAGAATATTAACACCACTTCTCCACGCTTGACTAGTGGTTCTCCATCCGCATCTTGTCGATTCTCGATACCGACTGCAAGCCTTCTGGCCTTGGCAAGGAGTAACCGGGGGGTAAGATTGACTGAGACATTCGCGGCGTCAATCCATATCGGTTCATCAGACAGCGTGAGTGTGTCCTCTTCTGGGAAGATATAGGAGAGTACATTCTGCTCTAGGATATCGAGTGGCGGATAGGAACTTCTGGTCGGCATTGTTGTGTTGACTATATCATGAATTCCACATGTAGATTCTTAGATCAGAATGACGCGTCTGGTCTTTGAAGGGAGCGTCGAAATTCTATCCAGTTCAAGGCATTGGAATGAGGCAGAGAAACCTGGATTGATCTCGGGCTAGCCGCCGTTGGCATGCTTCTCAAGTCAACAGTTCCATACAGCTGTAAACTTCAATGTTAATTGAACTCCCCTCAGCAAGAACATCTAAGGCGTCGGTTTTGTGTTTATATATATATATATATATATATTTGCTTTTTCTCCTTTTCGTTTCCCTCCCCCGATTTCCTTTCTTTTCTCTCCTGCTTCGCCCTCCAGCTGGAAGCCGTCTGTTGTTACCGTAGAATGTACCCATCGGAAATTCCCCTAGCTCACAGTGATAACAGGTATACGGGAGCTCACTTTATTCTCCGGAGGAAGTAAACAAAGGTGGTCCCGAAACGAATTGTTGAGAGGCCCGCCGATGACAGGTAGAAATCATCACTATCGTTAATTTGTTAATCTCACGATCGAAAACGGTTCTTAGCAGTACTATGATGACCACCTCATCATGAGATTTTGACCCAACTTCCTATAGTGGATATCGGCCATCCTCGGCGCCCACCCGCGCAAGCCCCGATTGGGTCGTCCTGACACTAATCGCAAATCGATGAACAGGAAGGAGTCAGTCCGTTTGGGTACGGATGAGCCGGTCTCGTGCGGTACAGCTCAGATCCTCGTATTGCTCCATTGTCAACGAAAAAAGCCGCTCCAATAGCAATAGTAATAGCCTGTCCATCAATCGATTGGTGAAAAGGGCCAGCAATCAATCACAAGTGGTTTATTTTATTTATTACCTATTGGTAGGTTGACACCTAGAACTACCATTTCATGTGTGCCTATCACATATGAGCACCGTTACTAATATATCATAGGGCAGATAGAATCACAGACAGTTATGACCATCATACCAAGTATGATACCACTTACCGATTGTTTCCCTTGATCTTGTTCTTTTTCGAGCTCGGGGACCGAGGCCGAGAAAGCACCAGCTACTGTAACGTACGACATACGTGTAGACATCAATCCATGTACGTATACTGTATAAGCCTGCCCAAGAAAAAAAAAAATCAAAAAAATCAAAATGAATGGCTCAACGCTCCGAGCCGATTTTAATATCAAAGTCCAACCCTTCCCGCGCGTCGGAGAATTCATTGGTTTCATTCGGAATCGATGCGGTTATCTCAAGGCCTGCAAAGAGGTCATTAGCTCCCTTTTTCTCGCCAAGCAGACCGGCATCTGCATGGGAATATGTAGGGACGAGGATCAATCCGCTGTCTCATTATTGCGTAACCTAGGCTCAGATGCGGCGAGAAAGTTGCTTGTTCCTCTTTAACCTAAACTTAACTGTTCGAGTAGTAGAATAATAGTAGTTACTGCCTATCTCATCCCATGAAGATGACAGCCCAGAGATTGTATGTGAATCTTCTCACTGGAATATGCCTCGTACGTCAAGCCTAGGTCTCAAGGTGATTCACCATTTCTTCAATCTCATAAGTACTATGTATGTGATCTATCTATACTACATGTATGCAGGTATCAGGAAAGCGTATACGTGCTGCTTCATATATGCATCATCCGCACTCTAGCCCTAAAACAGCTTCATTTGAAAGTGTACCCCACATCCGTCTCTCCAGGAAATATCAAACAGGTAACTAGTACTATGTAACTACTATAAATATATATATATGTGATAGTAGAAGAAAGTTCATGCCAATATCGTAGGAGAAACAGAAGAAGAGAGATACATAGGTACCTCCTCATATCCCAAGGCTTCATGGACCCGACCTAGGCTCGGAACAGCCCCTGAGAGGGGAAAAAAGGGGGAGAGGGCAAGCAAGGTTCATATCGTACAATACTTTATATGCTTCGATACGATATTCAATGTCCTTCGCTCAAAGGCAGTGGGATACCGTACGCGATAGGAGGTGATCAATAGAAGAAGCTCAATGGCCCAACAAATGTCTGTTCTGAGCACATGTATAACTTCAGTCTTCTACATGTATAGGTATAGGTATGTACTTAAGGTTATAGATAAAAGGCATTACTGCATGCTTATGCACTAGTGCTAACTCTCTACCTATAATGTATGTACAAGTAAGAACTTCTGCATAACCGTACTAATAATGCAACTAAAGAAGGATTTTGAACAACATTTACGCGCATAACATCGTATTCTGCCATAGGGTTCCTTGCAAATGACGCGCTTTGCGGATTCAACCGGTCCTATACAAATGTTCTCCATGCATAAGAAATGTATGCAAATGTCATACAGAAATATATCGCCCTAGCCAAATCAGAGGATACCAATTGACCAATCACTACCACGAGAAAGAAACGCCACGATGATAGGCAGGTATCCGGATAGATACTAACGTTGGTGGAAAGGGATCGAGCTGTTAAACTGCCGATCTATACACCGCTGCTCTGACGTTTTGCGGTGGAGTTCCTGAGGAATTCCATGCCTCTGGTCCTCAGGGACTGAAAATGATTTGCTTTTGCTTCTTCTGAGTGCCCAGCCTGTCATCGCTGTGTCCTTGATGTTGGTCACATTCCCAACAACATCTACGAATTGGGTCTCAAATTTGGGCACCATCGGACCGTCTTCCAAGCTTAGGTTGGACCAACATATGATAATTCGGACCGTCCGTTTGCTTTATGGCCGTTTCCCGTCTCTACATCGGATCGCCGTGTCACGCCCGAATGACGCCAAATGCGATACCGCAGATACACCCCTGCTACTGAACTTGAACGCATCACTATTGACACCAAAGGGCACAAAACTAGACTGTTGGGTCGTGTATTTGGAGTTAAGCTGGGTATATGGACTATGCGTTCAATCTCTTTAAAAATAGCAAGTTTCCTGACCCCATATAGCCCTAACAGCCCAAGCTTGGTACTTGATCCTGCGCCTGCAACAAGCGCGCCGTAGCCCCTGCGTTCCATGTATTCTGCACATTAAATGTCACTGGGTCGAAGAGGGGTGTGGATTTGAAAAGCACCGAGTGCTATCAGGTTTGAGTTAATGTTGGGCCTGTCGATTCCGTTGGAAACAGGTTTGTTGCTAGGTTTATGGCGGTGGGCCAGTAGCGGGGTGCCAGTTTTGCGACTCCAAATTCACATCAGCATATCCTATCCCATGCAGTGGTCATTAATAATTGAGAGTCCGGTAGTATAGAAGATCTAGCTAGTACTTGCGATCCTGATCTGGGTAGATGAGCCGATCTGCTTGTCGACTTTCTCCGGCTTGTTTCTTAAGCATTTATTAGTTCATCAATAATCGTATCAGGATGGAAACAGGTTTCAGGAAGTGTTGGATTATGATTACATGTGGGCAAGGCCTTACGGCCCTGCGCAAGGGACCAATTCAAACCATGATTGTGTGGTACCTAGTGGGCTGCATCCACATGTACATTACTACTATAACATATATGTACATGTATCAGTTTGGCACCGCTAAACTTGAGTGAGAATTAATATATATGAAGACTATCATATGTATGTTAGTATTGGAAAGTAGATCGAGTTTTGCATTCGGAGATGCTCGGAGTTGGGAGCAAATTACAATCTACTTCAAACAGCGGTACCCCACAGCATTTCGGAGCAGGAGATCAGGCTGTACAACTCAGCCAACCAACACCACAGTCATCCATTGTACGCCAACCCAAGGAAGCTGTACCTACCAGGCATCTGCTTCGGCATAGGCGCGGACGGTCGCGCCTCGGCGTCTAGCGTACTCCAATTTTCTATTTGATATTCTGTTATTTACGTGATGTCTTTTCTTTTTTGTCACTCTCGCAAGTCGCAAGTGTAGCGAGAACATGGGGTTTGGTGGCTTTTGCCAGGTTGATATCGCAGGCGCCTGCCGGTTATGGGTATCAATGTTATATGGCTCCCGGCCTTGCATCGCGTGACTTGTTTGCGGTTACGGAAACCGGACGTTAAAGAAAAAAATGGTAACCCCAATCTCGTATTCTTTCTGGCGGATTAGATTTAGTGGCGGGTACTAAAACCAAGATGGTCTAGTACCATTCCTATTTGAATTTAGTAGCGGGACCAGTTCTTATATAATAGTTCTACATAAGTCTGGAGGATGTTCCTTTTGAACAAAAGTAGTCTACTAGTACTGAAACAACCATCGCCCACATCGGCACAGGCAGAAAACAGTGACAGCAAATCAGCCTTTTGTCTAATCATTAATAATGTTTATATCGCTTCCTCAAAGAATTGCCTTCTTCTTATTGAAGATACCGGAAACACGTGCTTTATTTTTATTCTATTTTTTAACTAGTGCTGGCTAGTAGTAATCACTTTTTCTCGACCGTTCTGACATGCGTCCTGACGGCCAGTTTTCTTGACACCCGGGTTTTCGGAGTCATTTCGCTTGCCAGACATAGTTATCTTGAAATCAGTCTCCGCAGTTAAACTGCTTTGAGTTGGGGAGAGCTATATTATCACTGAGCCGACCTTTGCGTGGTGCCGCCGTGTTGGAAGGTGGTTTTGAGTAAGTAGTGCTGGACGGCGGGTATTCAAGCCTCATGCGGAAACTGTTCAGCTGCAAGTTGATATTCGGTTTTTTAAGAGCACTAACGAATCTTTTTATTAGAATTAGACAGGGCATCGTCTTCAACTGTCGGACCCGATGTTGTTAGTACCCTCGAGTTGCTTAAAACTGAATATGATAGGCATCAACTTGCAGCTGCACAGGTCCCGCCTGTTAAAGGATTCACCCACTAGCGACGCCTTTAGCATGGTTTTCTTGGGTGAAATATCTGCCTTGGTGGCATAATTGGTCGCATAGTGGATGAATGCCTGTGCCTTAGTGGTACTTGTTGGAATCCAGATGATATCATGGTTTAATCATAAATAGCTGGCGGTGACTACATTGAAGGAGGTGATCTGACCATTATTGCTCCATCTGAATCGACAAAGGAGCTGGGGGACCAAATCCCGTGGCATTCGACAACGACAAACCAGCTTCTTGGTTTTGAAGCAGGTAGCATTGTGGGATTTGGAGTGTCGCTTGGTCTGATTCGCCACACTATGGCTACCAATAAGCAGCTCATGATCACCGAATTCTTCATCGGACGGGGTGGAGGAGAATAAGGGGATTCCTGTGAACAGCAGATCCTTGTCACTACACACCTCATCGATAGAGTTGATAAAGATGGGTTCTAAGAAAGTGATAACATGCGGTTGGAAATCTGGATCTGAAGAAACACGATTCCGAAGAGTCTCAAAGGCGAAGTTGCCATGAAGCCAGGCAAGATTGTGAATATGCAATATTCCGTGACCAATTGTTTCCCCAACACTGTAATGGTGGAGACATCACCGAGAATGCCAGCCTCTCCCAAGTTCTATCGGAGCAAATTTCGAAAAAAAAAGGCCTCACAGACATAGTAAAAAAACTCCGCCGCCGTGGCTAGATTGGATGTAATTACAGCTCTAGAAGAATTGAATAATAGCCACATGACGTACGGTCGCTTGATTTTGCTCATCTCTTGTTTACAGTACCATGTGCAATTCAATCAATTTTGTATGGTTGACGGTCTATGTTCATTTATTATCGGGGGAACCACATAGCCAAAACCAAAATGCCTCGCTTAACCAAGTGACAAGCCCATATTTCAAAATAACCTTGCCCTCGGCGTTGTGATAGAAGGAGGGAAAGCTGGAAAGAGTGTGAAAGCTTACCCCCAAAATATAATTCAGATGGTCTGTCAATCTTTTCTTTTCTTTCCTTCACTAATTACTTTAAGGTGGTGATCAAACGGCCATACCGTTTTGCTAATCGACCACCGTGGATGAAGGAGGGATAGGGGAACCACTCTGTGCCGCTTTGAAGAGGAAATGTTTGCAAGGTAGGCTGTACCGGTGTAACATCTCACAGTCGCAGGGAGCTAATATATCATCACTGGTAATGGCAGTATCAATATCCTCCTATTCATTGCGAAGTTTATCAACTGCAAATGAGGTTATTTTGCCAATAGGCCGTTTGAAGACATTCATATCAACTGCGCCGGCGGCCTTAGTACGTGAGGAATCTTCATCAATTGCCAGGTCTCGATATACCTGATTTAGCTTCTGAATCAGGTGCTGTATCGATTGCTCTAGTGGAAGTAATGCATTGATTGCCTGACGGAGAACAGGGTGATAACTCTCACCACGTTGTGCAAGCAGTGGTGCCAAGACTAGGATACGCTCACGTGTTATGCTATCATAACCCTGTCCTCTTTTGGCACCCAGCTCTGTTGAACATACTTGACTTCAGCAGGCTTAAGTGCAGCAAGAAGAAGCTCACAATTGGCAGCAAGGTCTATAAGAGTGCGGCTTTTCAAATATTGCCGGGTGAGATCTGTTAGACCTAGTTCATCTTCTATTCCATCAACTTGTGTGCTTGAGTATCCACTTTTCCGCCATCTTGCATTCATTGCCTCTGCTGCATGCCAGATACAGAATCGAAGCTGACTGTTTGGCATTGAATGCTAGGTATCTGTGGACCAGATCGACGGCCTATTGTCGTGATTACACATGACGAGAGCATCTTCTCGGCGAATGGTGGACGTCATCAAGCTTAAGTATCTGAGAATGGTACATTTCTTCGGCCGAAAGGAAAGGGGAAAGGGATTATAGTGTCGGATTTTTCTTTTGCCATGGTCTCGTCTTAACCTCTTTTCTCTTTCCGAAGAATGTCAGAATGAGCCAGAGATCTCCGGAATTCCTCGCGAAGCGGCAGTCTTGTTTGAATTTGGAGAGGAAGATGATATTGGGATGGGCCAAGACTCCTTAACCAGGTGTTAGATAAAGCGCTTCCCATCGCTGAGGCGCTTTATCCTGGGTATCAGTTACTTTTCCTGTTTGATAATGCCACTGGCCATTCCGTCTATGCTGGTGACGCACTGCGTGTGTCACAGAAAATGAACAAGGGAGGAGGCGGAACTCAGCCACTCCTACGTAGTCAGCTTCTGTTGTATGTACATAACTATCCCTCTTCCTATTAGTCAGGAATTTTTTTTTTTTTCCGAGCCCAATCTCAGCTTCCTGCTCAAGCTTGCGGTGATTTTGAGTCTTGGAACTAACGGAACTGCCATCGGGTGGCTTCATTTTTCCCTTCGCCCCATTTAAAGTTTGCCGAAGGCATCCTTCTCTTCATCGCTAATATTATCCTCGGAACAGAGTTGGAGGTTATCAGGGGGACTAGTGAAGGAGGGATGCGTAAAACACAGCAGGTTATATAGAATACTTTATATAGGGAAAATTATTTGTGGAGTTTGAGGTCACGTCGGTCTGCCTTCTACCGCGCCTTTAATACCGCGCTTTTGTGGGCCTTAGGAGAGGAGAGGGTTCCGGAGAGCATCTACTACTGCTGCCGGAATCTACCATGTCATTTACGTCAAGCAATATACCGATCGAAGAGGAAACAACAAAATACTGAGTGAAGCACAAGAGGAAGCCATCCGCTAGTGTTGCTACGAGCAATGGGAGATCGGTTGGGCACGTCGCATAAGAGGGTTTCTCAGCGATCGCTCATCTGAAAACGCAAGGCATGGTTGGATTATTTTCATGTTTCTAACTGTAATTATGATCACTATAAATATCTATAGCCGCAATCCCCTCCACAATCGCCTCCGTCTTGGAGCTGGTTCACGAAGTGGGCCAAGGCCAACAAAAATCTCCGCACGATTAAGACAAAGCCAATTGCTCATGCAAGGCTTGATTCTTACACCGAAGAAGACGGACGTCAAGGAGTGGTTCAGCAAATACCGTGATACACTCGATGAAGACAAGGTTACGAGAGGCAAGAATGTTCTCAATATGATGGATGGGTCAGGAGTCTGGGGGGAACATATCATTGTCCCAACTGGTATAAAAGAGCATTATCCAACCAGTCCAGAGAACCGGAAGCCTCTAACTGTTATCAAACCCATTGCAGATGGAAGAACACCTCTGCCGCCTTTCATCATTACTCCTGGGAAGAAGATAATGGAGAATTGGCTAGCTAAGGAGTTAGTTAAAACCGAGAGATTTAGCTTGTTCACCCACAGGGTACACAAACAACCAGATTGCGTTGGAGTATCTTGGCCATCTGATCGAGCACTCTCGCGCCGGGCCAGATAAATCCCGGAAGATTTTATTACTTGACAAGCATGAATCCCATAGAACAGATTCTTTCCAGCTGAAGGCGGCAGAAAACCACATCAAACTCTCCTTCTTTCCTTCACATCTTATGCACGGGTTGCAGCCACTTGATGTAGGCATCTTTCAGTCGTGGAAACATTACTATGATCTGGCAGTCCAGCGCTCCCCATAGTCTATTCCATCTCTTCCTTGTTCTAGGATCTTACCTCAATTTGGCAACAAGCCATGCAAAAGCATACAATCGTAAATGCTTTTAAGAATCCAGGCATGTGGCTGGTGAGTTGTAAGGCTGGTCTTAAGAAAATGAGAGCCTATCAGAAGAAAAAAAAGAGAACAGTCGATAATGTGGAGGAAGAAGACGGCGCTTTGGGATCCTCCATCATCACCATCTTCCCACCCCGAAGACCTGTGAAGCACTACTGCAAAAGTACGAGCCCTAGATGATCAAGATCCGACACTATTCTCTGATCCCTCTGTTTAGCTGTTCCGATCCACGATGAAAGCAGTTGGTAGAGCTTCTGAAAGCTCATCTTAAGTCTATAGCGCATGCGTCCTTCCAAGAGGGGATTCGTAACAAAAGTAAACGCAAAAGGGCTTTCGAGAAGGACTATTCACAAAGGGGAACCGTCTGCTAAAGTAGGAGACCTCTGAGAAAAGGCAATCAGGGATCAGGAAGAGTCAGCAGAAGCGCTCCGGAAAGCAGAGAGACGACGATTATCAAGACCGAAAATCAGCTTAAACAGCGGGGGATACAGGCTAGCAAGGATGAGAAAGCAAGACTCCAGCGCCTGAAGGAGGGCACCCAGAATAACCAGTTGCCACGTACGGAGGACCCTGTTCGAGAACCGATAAACAGTCAGCTCAAATCGAGGCATTGATGTGCACGGCAGAATACTACCCTGAACTTGTTCAGGCTATGAATGAAGTCAAAGCGCAGGGTGCCCGCACCATTCTGAGTGACGTTGACAGTGAGGATGTAGTCTTCAGGCTAGGGGACTCGCAGGAGAAGGAAGGATGTCCCAGATTATGTGGATTCAAGGCCGCCAACACAGAGCAATTTGCCACTTCTAGTGGACTCCTCCGATGTTGAGTTTGATGCGAGTTCAATTGACTCTATTCGGAGAAATGCAGATTTTGTAGCTTTTTAATTAATAAAAGAAATATACTGTAATCATTATCTTCCACTTTGTCACGCGCAACCAATGGAAAAAAAATTATTGTTGGTACCTGGCGAAGCGTGACTAGCACCGTAGAAGGCGGACCGAGAATCTTCCCTTTTTCCTCTCTCGGTGACAATTTTACTTGTTAACCGAATTGAATCCATTATATTTCCTTTCTTTAGAGTCTCGTACATTGTTACGCTGAACTATTCTTTTATCAATAAAACACAGCTTTCTCCCATTCCGTAGCTAGTGTTCTTACACAATCTATCTTACGTACATTTTCTGCGTAACAGGATGAAGCCTCAGTACTGGTCCAAGACCTAATTGCTCGTGGTAATTTTCGTGACTACGGGCGGGTCAGATATTTTTGGAGTTGGAATTTTGGAAGGCTTCATCGTGGTGAGAGAATTTAGCGTGGGTCAAACCGCATCATACCACACACAACCCCAGCCTATTCTAGTCTACATAAGCTCGATTATCATATCTAAATACGGTATAGAGGAATCAGGACTTGAGGTAACAAAGTTTTCGTCTAAATGTTGACTTAAGCATCTTCTGGAACAGATAACAGGTATCTAATAGTAAATACTTAAATGCTTCCGTCGAAGACCCAACTATCTCATATTGGTCACAGTGAAAAAAAGAAAAAGCTTGATCAATATTCCTAACGAAGTAAACTTAGTAAAGACCAATAGAGTAACGAGCGTCAGTCAAAGATAATCCATGGTTCGTAACGGGCCGGGTACTCTGGAGCATGGGCACTAGGGTAGAGAGTTGCGACCGCGTCAACTGTGCAATGACTCCCTGAAACGTCCGTGGAGAATGTAAAGGAATGAAAGTGGCTGTCGAGGCCTGTTTGCCTCAAACGAAACAATTTCCCTCAGCTCGATCACATTCTGTTATAAATTTGTATATTCCCTCAATGCCTTCATACTCTGACGCCGAATTTGGCACATCTAGCTCCGAAAGGCTCGGAAAGAATGCACAATCACCGAGTTCGCTGATGTTAAGGCTTGAATAACCTGATAGCGATTTTTTCCATGGATTCTCCCCGAGAACAATAATATCATCATAATCGATCTCGGCATCAGTCCCTTTAGAGAGGTGTGGCGATAGCTGTGTCCTGGTCTCGTACATATTACGCCAGTCCAATTCACACAAAGTTGATCTGTGCCTTGCTGCAAACAGATTCATCTCCGGGGACCCAGCGACGCTCGGCGCGAAAGGGAAAAGGAGAGCGAGATCCGTGCCATTGTGACGCTCAAAATCTTCATCTTGGAAAATTTGGCCTCGTTCAACCCCAACCTCGTCGCAGAGTCGCTCAACTTGATCTGCGTCACACCCCGGGAAGCGCACCCGAATTATTGACTTGTCATGAAGTGAAATAGGTAAATCGCCTAACATTGCTAGCCGTTTTAGGTCATTTAGGATGGCGGCAAGATCCTTCAATGCACGCGCCAAGTCGATGGAGAGGAGCTCCATCAGCCCCTCCGAGTTAAGGGAATCCGGATTTAAGGTATCGGCGCAAGTGTGTTGCCGTTCCTGAAGAGTTGTGAAGGCGGTGATAGTGGGAGATAGCTGAAAGTCGATGTACGAGCCGGGGGCAGTGCGCGAAATTGCGGCCATCCACCGTTCTGCCTGGTCTTGTAGAACCGTCACCGTTTTGTAACGCTTCTCGCCTGTGCAAGGATCCACCCCATCAAAGCGGGCCTTCTTCCCAGAGAGAACAAACCCACGCATCGCCACGGAAACGTTTTGAATGACCTGAGCTGGGGCGGCTGGACTGTGAGAGAAGTATCTTGCACCACCAATGCGCCCAGCGCCGATGGCGTAGCCTCCAGCGGTGCGGCCCAAAGCACCACCCGTCAGGCTAGGCCGGAGAGTTGATGCAAAAGGAGCATGGGAGGTAAGGCGTCTGACCGCTAAGATAACGTGGGAACTCCTAGATGAGGGACGTACGGTACCAACTCTCGACGATCCAGACGCGGCAGAGGTGCGAGACGAGTAGTGTCGACCCCGGCCTTGTCGAATGGCAGCAAGGCGATTGATGGATTGACGATTAGCAATTCGGGCATATGTTGGCTGAAGACGCAGTTGAAGTTGCGAAGGCTCCTGTAGATTGTTTCTGATGACCTTGGCGGCCTTCTCGTACGCAAACCTAACGTCAAGTTAGGAAACGATCACTGCATCACACAAAGTGTAAGCCCTACCTAGCCGCTCTCCAAAGCTTGGGGAGCAGAAGTGGCGCGTTTGTAGGCGCCATGCCTGTTGGGCTGCTAAGCAGGGCTCGCGATTCCGGGTGTCGTTTTTGGATAGACGTTGTAAAGAACAACGAACTGGTTGATGCCTTATTATTAAGTAAGTACAAATGTATCGGGGAAATTGCTATTCCCGGACAGCTCTGGGGCTATAAAGATCTGACATCATTGCACATGAACTAACTAACTTATCTAGGCATGGTCCTTTTTCCAAATACATCATATGATCCATGTAATATATAGAGTGCATGTCTGTCCCTCAGTATGCGAAATTTCGCCAAAACACACCAAAACATCTTTCGGCTAGAGTTATGCATATGCCAAGAGTTGTGCAAGTCAACCACGTAAATTTGACTATCATGAAGTATACAACAACCTCCCCAGCCTCAACTCAATGTAATATTAAGTTATGATTGTGTATTTATATCGAGCATATATAGGACAATAACTGATATATTAAATTTATTAATGCCTGTCGATAGCTGTTGAAATGTCATGAATCTCATGGGAGCTTCAGCTGCACAGCCTCTAAACCACCCAACTTTACAGCGGATTCAAGGGCTTCAGGCATGTGTATTAATAACTTCTATGGCTGCTAACTCCACTAGAAATTAACCTAGGGCTGGCGCTCGGTGAGATGATACCTAATGCCCCTCCAACAGACCTGAGACCGAGGAGAGCCTCCGGGGCACTTTAGGACACACCCCGAAACCCAAACGCCCTGCTAATCTTACAGAGACGTTAAACTTGTGAATAATACCAGGAATGACTACATAGAATTGATCTTAAGCTATCTACTACCCGTCCTCTCTTCACCCCCAATTATTCAAAGCTCCTCATTAGGATTGAGTATTCTGCTTCTTCGCTTCTTTGATATAGTGCTCGTACAGGCGGTCGATCGACCAGCCGTTTGACGCCCGAAGAAGCTCCACCTCCGCGACGGCTGCTTCTATGGAGCGGCCTCTACTTGTCTAGACCCGCTTAATTTCATCCAAAATTCGTCTCCGATGAGTTCACCAGGGCCCTTGGCCTTTCCCCTAGCGCCATTTTTTCCCCCACGTTTGCTCAAGCTCTTCCATTGAACGCTGCCCGTTTATTCCCAGCTTCTATTCATGCCACGGGTTAGTAACGTTCCGGCAGTCGAATGGGATGTATTCCGGGAGACGACTACCGGGAGAAAGATGAGGCCGAGGGGTTCCAGGCGTCCCAGGTGCTCCACAAGGAGCTAAAGCTGGGTTGGGTGGTGTGGAAGGCCTAGGGGGTATAAAACCCGCTGGAGCCGCCGCTTCTACGAGGCCAGGGTCAACTGTGGGCGGAATAGGAAATGCCGCAGCGGAAGAAGCATCGGGAGTTGAAGAATTGGGGACAGAGCCGATAAAGGTGTAAGTTGGGTACTCGTCCCTGGAGCAGTGCGTTCCACTGCCTCTGATTTTGCTCCTGGAGGCCAAGCACCTTTCGAAAGTTTGTCTCATTCTGACATGAGAGACTCCTTTCGACAGCAAGAAGTGTGCTGTTTACCTCGCTCCAGAAGTGCACTTCGCTCCGAGGCACCGACGTGAACAAGCTAAACCTGACAAGCAAAGTCAGTCCAGCCATCCAGGCTAAAGAGGCTGTGGCTGAACGGGGGGTGCACCGGAAACCGCTCTTGCAAAAGGGCAGCATCCTGCAAGAATACCACTTGAAGCTCCTTTAAAAAGGAAAGAAAACGAGCGGTTGCGAGGTCGGGCTTGTTCAGACCCCCGGCCTTCCATGTCTTCCCATCCAATGCGGCATTTACCCGGTCTTGCCAAACCTCGAGTGAGGGTGAGGGCCATATAAGACGAAGAAGTAGCGGAGAGGGCTCGACTTGGGATCGAGCGAGAAAGTAGCTCCCCTCGGTGGCAGGAAAGCCAGCAGCCTTGCGGAGGAATTTGATAGGAAGGCCCGTCAAATATGCCCCAGCCATTGCCGAACGG
>JAHQZX020000044.1:0-17938 GCA_019804575.2 Pseudotulostoma volvatum | reverse complement strand
ACCACAACGCCAAAAGGCCCAATGGATGACTTACCAAGTCATCCAGTCAGCGTACTATATGTCAGGTGCCTGACATTGGGCGTAAGGTAGTAACCAGTCAACACTAGAACCTATCCTGTAGAAATGGCTATTCCATTCCGATGTACGTACATACCTCCAATCAATACAACATAATACGATTATCTATTTCACATGCATTTTACCACGTAACAGGTTCCGTTGGGTCTTTTGAGGTGAGGGCAAGCCTCTAATTACGCTTTCACACATAAATAGGATGCCTCCTGTTTAGATACCTCCAGCTAGGGACTTGTAGTGGGTATATACAAAGGAGAGAAATAAGTGGTATCGCTAGCAATTCGCCATAGCGAGAAACCCAAGAATAAGTGCAGCCTTGAAGGTGATGTTGAAAGAGATCCCAGTAGTGAGCCTATTATCAGTCAGTCAGTGCAAGCGCAAGCACACCACCGGTCATCAAGCAAAATGGTTGCAAATGGCTTGTAGGGCTTACAACCCATCCTACAGTCAAAGGAAGCACTATACAAACCCGGTATATATTACTATCCCCCGGAGACCAGTCATATAAGAGGATGTCCGGTTTAATGAGACAGAAATTCTCAGCATATATAAGCATTTTTCAAGGTAGATTAATTATATGAAGCTATGCTGTCGAACATTATTTGCGGTGTGAATAAGCTCGCTGTCGAGTATGACGACGCTAATCGCTGCACAGTCATGCCGTATTTCAAATGCGCTTCATCGTACAACCAACCACAACCACAGAATGCCCCTTCTCAAATGGGACGCTTGGTCACCAACATGCAATACTCAAAATTTGGAATATCGTCGGCTCTGGCTATGACCATCAATAAACAGCTCACGACCAAATTCCCCATCAGACAAGGTGGAAGAGAATAAGGGGATCCCTCTGAACAGCAGATCCTTGTCACCTCGTCGGTAGAGTTGACAATAACGAATTCCAAGAAAGTGGTAGGACGCTGTTGAGAATCAAGTTTCGAAGAAATACGGTTCCAAGAAGTCTCAAGGGCAAAGTTGCCACGGAGCCAGACAGTCAACAGGCCTGATTGAAGGTTCAGTCAGGCCTGCCGTCAGGCCGACCAGCCAGTCAGGTTACCTGCCCTACCTCAGGCCAGGCCTGATTGGCCTGACGTTCGGACTCAGGTATATGGTATTAGGCCTGATGGCGTAAACGATCGGCTAACTATTACATATGACATGGCTAGCGGGTTCATCGTTTCACTACTAGCAATCACATTCAGGTAAGGCGCCGACCCAATCAGGTAAGGCATCTACCTATCAGGCAAGGCATCAACCCCATCAGGCAAGGCATCAACCCATCATGTAAGGCACCAGCAATCAAGTAGAAGCATCTACATTAGGTAAGGCATCAGCAATCACATCAGGTAAGGCATTGACCATCAGGTAATAAGGCACCCGCCATCACGTATCAGGTACGCCAAGCCAAACCTCGGGTACACTAAGCCGAACATCAGGCCAAGCTCAGTCAGGCTAGATACTCCAAGGTCCCTCTTCAAAATGCAGTGACCACCTTCACTCCTAGATGTTGTCAACTAGTCGAAATGAATGCACTCGTTAAGATGGCAGGCTAGGAAGCGCCCGGCAGTATCCCCATTCATCCATTTATTTTCAATATAGGCGATAGCCTCCTCCCAGACCTCAGCGCCGTATTCACCGTGGAAGTTGAGCCATTCGTTATCCTTCTCCTCAGTTGGCGCGTGGACAAATCTTCATGAAGTTACCGAGAAAGGTTTTCCATTCTGCTTCGACCTTTTTCTTAAAACCAAGGTCCTTCGTAGCCTCATCCACGCTATCGTACTAAATTGAATGGCTTTATTCTACAAAATCGGCCGCACGCGCGTGTAAGGATATTGTTTTGATACTAGTATGTCAAAAATGCGCAGTACATTGGTCGCAAATTTAAAGACCTTTCCAATCGTATTCACCAACACCTTGTCCCTGTCGGTGAGGATAGTATTTGGCTGAGAGATATTAAAGGTAGCTCTCACCTGCTTGAGGCAGCTGAGCACGAATTGATACGACTCTTCCTGCTCATTGCGGATGACACCAAAGCCAGAAGACGTTAAATAATACAACAACAACAAAAAGCACATAGAATCTATCTCAGACCCTCAAGGTATAAGAAGGCCCTTTCTTGACTCTCTCGTCCTTTTCTTTCTTTTCTTGAGTTAGCTTGGTAAGTTAATTAAAAGAGGTTTATCCTGAAACACTATTCAAAGAATAAAAATAAGCATGGAAAGTACATACAATGTCAATAAATACAACATTGCCGCTTCTAGATATTGTGGGGGTTAGCGCTACAAATCAGATCTATGATAAACGGTCTCCTAAGTGCCATAGGGAAGTCCTCTTCCTTATAGGGACAGCTAAGGGACAACTGTACACCTTTTTATAACCGAGTGGTATCTAACAATTAGAGTCTGAATGCCTCTACAGCTAGGTCTATTGTGATTAAAAACCTCCGGAAAAGGAGGTGAAAGTTGGACTCCGCTTTTGGTGGAGAAAGATTAGATCTCAGGCTTCAGTACACTTTTGGCATCGCTTTCTGCGGATTGTGAGTACCCTCATACGCCCCATACAATTGACGAGGCGGACGTCAAGGCCAACGCACCACTACATTTCCGTCAAAAGTGGTTACTGCCCAGCGTCTTCTAGCGGCGGAAGATGCGGGAGAAGTGCACCAAGAAATGAAATCTAACGGTCATACTCCCGATTCATGAAGTCAGTACGTGGGTCAGGCACGCACACCCCGTGTGGCACTTGGTCTCGTGCCTCTCTGACAGTTGGGATTTATGGAACCCTTGTTGAATTTGCTGAACTAGCAGGCGTCTTTCGGTGGTCAAGGACAAAACCGGATGGGAGAGGGGAGGGCTTGATTGCCCAGTCAACCGTGTTTACCGCGACGCAGAAATAGAAGATGCACTATTGTACCTATGAAATCTAGGCATCGCAAGCTTTATTGAATATCATTTCTGTGTGTCTTTGGGTCGACACGATCGATATCCGTTTTGTCGTAGGAACGGCGGCGTCTGCGGTTCGATTCCGTATTCGGGTTCATTGTGCGAGAAGTTGGAGGAATACACCCAGGGAGTACCTAGAGAACCAGGGCTCGGAGGTACTACTGCCAGTGCCTTGGTATTAAGACGTGCATATCGCGGGTTGAAAGATCAAAGCGGTAACCGGTGAACCACCTTATTATACCCAAGGTAAAAGTGCGGGCTGTGTACTTAACGGAACGTTACCGATATTATATTATAACGAGCGTCTACAGGCGGTAACTAAGCTGGCGAGGGGTGCGGGTCATATGACCTAGAAGTCTTCGCCAAGCCTGCCTGCTGCCAAAGACAATGGCACCACCATTGCAACAACAACAACAACAATGGCACCACATTGCAACAACAACAACAACAACAACAACGCTCATCCACCTGTTTGCTAGGCCACAGCCTCCCACAAACACATGTACCGAGGTAAAGTCGGCTTGGGGGATTTCAAGCTCTATTATCATCTAATCTTGAAGTACATCTTATTATTTTAGGTTTCCTGAGTATTAAAGATACATTCCTCCTTGGGCTCACCTGCCGGTTCTTCTGGTCAATGGCAAGGTTTGAAATCTCACAATTCTTCCCAAGCTACTTAGGGGTCTGGGCTGGAACACCCGTTATTTGTGTAGGCGATGAAAGCGCAAATGGAAATGCCCCATATCCCCCTAGTCTACGGGAACAAGATGTGAGATAGATGAGCTACAAGCAGCGGGTCTGGAGTCTGAAGAGCTGGAGGAGTTGAATTCAGAGTGGGCTGGCAAACCCGTCGATCTTTCTGGCCTTGCTGAGGCTCGGTACGAGCTTGTCGAGGGCGTATGCTAGGCTTTCCTCACATCTTACTTGACCTTGCCTTTCATTTTGTTTCATCTTGTGCAAAGTACCCTAGACCGGCGAGAATATTGTCGGCGGCAGATCAACACCCCCTCGTCCTACTACCCTGATGATATGGAACGGTCCTTCGAAATCTGACCACCCGTGAATCTGTTCGGCCATCGCATTAAGGCCGGAGTTGATTCAAGGTCCGTGGGTTTGGTAAGGCCGTACTCTATCGCGGATTCGTTGGTCGACATATTCCTCGGTTGCAATGAACACAACAATAATATTCGTTCAAGGAGTTTCGGCTTGGCATAGGCTGGATATTGTTCCTTTTAAAATCTGGGGGCTAGATTACTCATGGGTAGACATCAGTGACGTTATTGCTAAAAAGATTACAGGCATCTAGAGCAGTGAACACCGAGAATATTGGAAAGATAAGCTTCTCTCGAAGAGGCTGCGAACCAAGTGGTGAATACCGCTACCTAAGTAAATGCCGTCTCTGGTAGCATGGACCGAGAAGGACGAATGGATGAATTCTAAAAGGAGCGGGCTCTTAACCACGTATAGATTATGTTTTTGATATAGGTAATCTCTTACACGGCACGTATGGAAACTTGGGTGTTAAACAAATTTGAGAACGACTTGAACAGCACTATTGCCACTACATTAGATACAGGAACAAGTTGTGACTTGGATACTTCCCTTTATCGATATCACGGGCGGCGGAAAGAAGTGAGCAAAATAGTGCTGATGTTTATAAAGCACAAATACTGTCTATAAGCACGGGAGGATATTAAATTTGCTCAATTATCATCGAAATGATGGTTAGTGAGCATGGTAGGGAGTTTCAATCCATCTCCACCGCATCGCGTATCATCCAGATTCATGAAACTAACTTCACGTGGTATAAATCAACAAGTCACGAGTTTGTCAAAGCCATCTGAAGAGCACCCAAAAATAAAAAACAAGAAACCATTGTAGTTCTTTGGAGATAGAGGGGAAGAATGAATATCCCGAATGGCTACGCCGGGCCCAAGGAATTTGAACCCAAATTTCAAGCGTTGACGTTGTACAACAGAGGGAGCGGACGGGGACGTTGCGTGCGACGAAAACAAATGATCTATGTACAGAAAGAACAAAGGAAACAAATATAAGAGTACAGGCCGTAGGTGGCTCGCAGAAATTCTCACAAATCCACCCACCACGAAACGTCAGAGAATGCAACTAGGAAAGGGATGGTATCATCGATAGCCTCAATAAATCGGTCGTCCTTCATCCCACTTGCGAGACTCCCAATGACCCCGAGCTTTACCATCTTCCCCCTCGGCTGGAAGAAGTGAGAAGCGAACCGGTTCGCTTTCCCGGCGCGCGCCGCCATCGACATGGCCACCCATACCTCCGATCCATTCCCATGAACGGGAGACATCCCCACCCCGACCCTCCCGCACTGCGGCCCGGACATTCGCGTTTCCTTCAACCACATTTCGAACGCGCTTCCAGAGCACCTCGCGTCTACTGCCGCGTAGTTCAGATCGCAGGACGTCGTCGCGAAGCTGTCCTACGGGGACCCAGGGTTCCGGGGCCCCCCCGCGCGCATGCGATGCCGCCTGAGCCGCCAGGCGATCGAGTGCGGTTGCTACCAGGTCGGGGACCCGAGCCATATCGGAACGTCGAGCAAGGATCTGGGAGCGAATGTAGACAACAGCAGAAAGAAAAAGAGTCAGAATTGAAAGAGGGAGTCGATATGCGAGGAGAGATAGTCGGACGTGGCGGCGGAGGGCGCAGCCGATGGGAACACGGGCGAGGGATGTTGAGGTGAGCGTGAGGACGCCGGAGGGTCTGTGATAGCATCACGCGTTCTGTTAGTGCCGATACATAGGTTAGAATGAGAGATCTTTGCTGAAGCGTTCGTGTTCATCGTAAGGGTGGACGAGAGAACAAGAAGGCCGTATGCATGATACAGGGAAGGATCGCTTACCCCTGAGAACGACCCGCCACCTCCTCTCGCACGACAATCTCCCCTATAGCTCCCCTCCAGAGATCATTGAATTCCTCATCACTCATCCCCCGGCGTCTTCTCTTACCCACCGTCCGCTTCAACTCCGGCTCAATGACTTCCGGAGACTTTGCCCCATCACCATGTCCACATTCCCACTTGGCTCGCCGGTCTCTCAATTCTTCGACAGCTCTGTCAGCCACAGCTTTGATGCGGCGCCACTTTTCGCTATCAGGTTCACACGTTGGTGGCAGAGGAATGACCCCTGCTAGTGAAAGTGGGTGAGCCTTGCGAAGGAAGTCATGCTCACACTGTACTTCCAAGTTGGGATAGCAGAAAGCATGCGGGGGGCAAGGCTCGCACCGCGGCGATATTGTATGAACCCAATCAGGAATATTTTTTTCTGCTAGGGACCAATTGGGCTTGCCAACACCACAAAAACCGATTTCCAGCTTCTCTGCACGCCACCAAGCACCAAACCCCCCTAAAATGAATAATATAACCATCCACGAAGCTGCTCGGCCAGCTAGTCCCCGTTGGCGCGGTTGCAGTTTTGCCGAAAGCGTGTATGTCCTGTTCGCTTCTTCGGTCTCCCGAGCTAACTGTGCCGCAGGAGTAAACTCCCCGTCATCGCTACCGTCCTCTTCATCCTGAAGCTTCCGAGAGCTAGGGTTGGTCATAGAAAATTCGAACGCGGATCTCGTGGGCACAACCACACCATCTTCCTGCTTTATCCCAAATGGGACCTCGGACAACCTCTTGCGCAATTCTTCTTTGGATGCAACGCTTTCCGAAGACAGACGCGAGGTGCTCTTCCGTCTCCGACCCCCACTTGCAACCCGGACTCTGGGCGTCTCTTCACAAGGCGTTGGGGAGCTCCCACCCTGAAAAGGATTATCGTCGGTAAACACACTGACGTCTCGGCTTTCGGTCTTAATGGATGGAGATGTTTCCTCGGCGGTGATGGGTGGAACAGCCTCACTTTTCCGCAATTTTCTTGGTGTAGACTTTCGTACTGAACCGCCGTTGGCGATAGTTGGAGTTGCGAGTGAATCGTCACCAGTCTCGGTATCCGATGCGCGGGAATGTTTACTAGGCCTGCTAGGTCTTCTCCTCAAGGTACGATCTGAGAGCACGCTTCCCTCCGTGTCGGTTGGAGATGCCCTTGTGCTCCGTTTCGGGCGTCCTCTCCTGCCCCCAGCTGTTGTAGCTGAGGGAGTCAGAGGGGGGGGCATAGACTCTCTTTCCCGGCGGACGGTAACATCGGTACTTTGGTTATTTGAAATTAATCCCCCCCTGCTGCTCATATCGGTGATACCCTCACTAGTCCGCCTGACACGCTCACGTTCGCGCAGCAGCTTCTTAGCCTCAGGCAGGACTTCATTCTCCAAGATCTGAATAAGCTGACCTTTCTTCGCGGACGCTGGATACGACACGTCATGGCTAACGAGGATGGCACGAATTCGAGGGACAGTCAAGCCATTTAGGTCAAAGCCTGGTAGGAGGTAGTCCAAATCATCCAAGTTATTCAAGGAAGCCATGCTGGAGGATTTTGGTAAAGTGGCGTTTAGAAAACCGTGTAGCTTTCAGCCGGAACAATGAGATGGGCTACCTGGCCAGAAGTTGCAGGAAGATCCCTGGCCAGACCAGACCCAGCCCGCTACTTCCTTGATAAAAAAGGAATAAAAAGTAGGCAGATACGACACCAACTTTTATTCTCTTTTTCGTTCTTCCTGGGGGGAAACAAGAGAAAGAAGTTTTCAGGTGATGCCGGCACTCCCGTGACCCGCCTAAGGTAATCTTATCGCCTAAGAAAAAAAAAAAAAAGGGCGCGTGGTCTCCAAGGGCAACATGGATTATTATTAGCAACAAACCAAGCAAGAACAGAACATTATTCTCTGAACACTCACAACCAAATGTTGAACACGCCAAATCCGAAGCTCCTATGATACGATCTGATAATGAATGGTAAAACAGAACAACAGGGACAACCTCAATTATGATACCGTAGATCAGGCACTTCTGGCAAACGGAATGGGAAGGGCAAAGATACTTAATCATGTCATAGTACTTATAATGTACATGTACCTAGGTAGGTAACGTCCATAGAGCAGATGTGATGCTGTCTGCCACACGATTAGCTTCCGTCATTAGAAATTATCATGTATACATATAAAACACTCTACAAAGATGGTATGTATCATATGAGGATCCCTAAGTGCCACCTGGTATCGTACATACGGTGTAGTCATATTCGACGAGGTATGGCGGCTGTTTGAAGACAAGAGCGTGAAAATTGACCACAACGGAACCACGTTTTCCAACAATGGCCAGGGGGGAAATAAACGAAAAGAATATAAACACAGTATGTCGGTATATATGAAATCAATAAGTATTATATGTCAGACATGAATCTCCCAACGCATCCAACCCAAGTCATGTAGATTCCGTAACTAAAAACCCCCGACAGTCGAGATAACTGAACCCAGTCCCACGCAAAAATCCCCTTGCTCCCCAAGTCCGGGTCATGAATGCTCCTTTATTTTCATGCAAGATCGGCTATAGCAAATAACGCCGTACACAGATAACTTAAAAAGAAAAATGCAGCATGGTTGCCACCACAGATTTTGAAATACTGCCTGAAAGACCTTGGGCGGGGTGCTCTCAGCCCGAAGCACCAGGGCCTCGAAGGCGAAGGAACAACAAGCAGGCAATATTCCAAGGGAGAAATAAAAACGAGGAAATATTGATAAATCGCTGCGGTCTTGGAATTCTCAAGCCAACCCATCAGCAGTCAGCGAGACGGTCAACTCCGGAAGCTCAATAGATCCTGTATTGAGCCGCTGTTTAAGGGCCGCGAACTCAGCTAGCTGTGTTTGTAACTGTTGGATGACGTCACTCATTGGCATGACATGATCTTTTAGTTTGTCACCTGGCCTGAATGGGTGCATTAGATGACGCACGCAGAGGGTGTTAATGCATATCTGTGGAGGAGAAATAAGTTAGGATCAATGTATTCCCCAACCCCATTTGGACAAGGGTTACACCACAAACCTCAATCCGTGTGACCACTTGCTCGACTAAGCCAACTATGGCGGAGTCCGTAAGCTCGACCTCCCGCTTACTTAACACGTTAAATAGCCTCCTAAGACGATTCTCCCCTGGGTTTTCGAGGTAGTTACATAGACTCTCTAGACGAAGGCCTGTTTTCCCCAACCGCCAGATCAAGTCAGTATCGATGCCGAGCTGGGAGTGTCTCGCCGTCATGATCGGCGCTTTTTCGTCCTCGGCCCCAGTGTTCCCCGGATTCACAAGGCGACCAGCAAGGGAATGGGGACAAATCTGGAACACCTGTTCAGGATTTTCTAAACCCTTTAGTTTCCGCTCGCCTTGATCCTTGATGATAAAGCCTAGGCTGTTGAGTTGTTGGAGCTCACGGCGGACATTTTGAAACGGATCCGCAGTGGTAAATTCGCTGGTGGAATCAATCGATGCAGAACGTTCACTGTCTGCAAAGACTTCGTGCATCCGTCGCAACTCGCTCATGAAATCTGACGAAACAAAGATTTCACCCCCGTCGGCGACAGCAGAGATACGCGAAGCACGATTCACCATGGGACCGAAGTAATCCATCCGATTGGTGACCGGGTCCTTCTCACAAACAGGGTCGCCCCAATGTATCCCTATCCGCACGGATAAGCCTCGAAACACCATATTCTGGTCAGAGTCGTAAGATTCCTTGCATTGTGGTTGCTGGAGAACTTCGGTGGGCCATTCAGCCTCAAGGAGCTGGGTTTGGCAATTGAAGCACCATAAGAGGGCAGCAGTGGCAGTGGAGAATGCTACCATAAATGCGTCTCCTTCCGTTTTGACCTCATAGCCACCGACAATTCCAAGCTGTCGGCGCAAAATATCATTGTGTATCTGAATGGCGGAACGCATCGCATTGGGACAAGCCTCCCAAAGCGCCGTCGATTTTTTGATATCCGTGAAACCGACAGCAAGTTCACCGGTTGGCGCATCAACATAATCGAAGCGGGCAAGCCTGGAATCACCTGGGCCGTCGCGAGGTTTCCTAGTGCGCTTGGTGCTAGGGACAATTTGCTGGTCTTCTGGAAAGGAAGACGGGCCCATCGAGAGAGTTGCCCCTCTGATCTTAAGCCGTTCACGTTTCTTCAAATCACTAACTCCTAGAATCATCACCATAAGCTTGTTGGTTGCGCCGAAGGCAATTGCCAGATCGCGAATTTTCTGAGCGGCAATCATTAAATCGCTTCGCTCAGATCTTGCAACGTCAACGATGAGTGGAGGAGGTAGGAATTCCCATACTTCCTTGGAGGCCATGATTATCATTTCATCCTGTTCAGTTAGCTTAAAATGTGCCGTGTGAGGGGCGGCAATCACGGAGGGCATCGACTGGAAATATCCGAATGCCCTAGATATGGTGAGGATATCATTAAGCTTCCCATTTCGAGACACGAATCCGCCTGCTCTTCGGATCCGTGCCCTTTCGTCTGGCTCCGTTGGATCGTGACGACGTGTGAGAAACCGCGGGATAGCGTCAGGCCCAACAAGGATTGCCTGGGCATCACCAACGTTGCCCACATATAAATCCATGTTCTTCAAGTAGAGTACTGTGGCAACACCGCCAGATTGAATGTCGTCTTCATTAAATAGCTTGGCGGCAGCTGACATCCGGGAATGTTGACGGTGCTCACGGTCATCGATGGATTTGTATGCCGCTGCCGCCATATCTTTGTTCAGACCAAGAAAGGTCCGCCTTAATGCATCCAATGGCGCTTCCGTATCTGGATGAAGTCTTTTTAATTCCTCAACGAACATAGTCGTGAAATTTTCATGTAAGAATTTCGCAACCTTGGAACCTCCGATGGACTGGGACTGGCCATCGAACAATCCGACAAGGGTATCCACATTGTCGGCCCGCAGACGCGGGACCATCATATCAATGATGGAAAGATGCTCATTTCGACCCAGGAAATCCGCCATACCATAAGCGAGCGAACCCGCAAATGATGCCGATGTTCGGACCCGACGATCTTCCGTTTCCTCTGGGATAGTTTTAATGGTGAGAGTGACATCCATCAGCCCAAGCACTCTCAGGTGAGACAGGGAACTGAAATCTGTCAAATCTGTCCCATTACCCACCATCGGGTGACCCACAGATGATACGTTCGGCTTGATTTCCAAACGCTTGTTTCCTGAGAAGTTGAGATACTTCAAACGGCGGTTCCAGTTCCAATTCCAATCATAGGGCCAATTGGATACGTTATATTTCAGCGAGTTGCTTCCTACGTCCAATACCGCCAGCTTGCTAATTTTACAAAGTTCAGCTGGGAGCACCTGAAACCTATTCGCATTGATGTGGAGAGTTTTCAGAGCGCTGCCCTCTTCGAGGTCATCAGATGGTAACGAAGTCAGCATGTTCCCAGAGAGGTAGAGCTCTGAAAGGGACTTCAGGCGTTTGAGAAAACCCTGGGGCATTTCGGTGAGAGAGTTATACGAAAGGTTAAGAACCCGTAACTCTGAAAGCAGCGATATTTCGCGAAAGACATCGTCTTCTAATTGATTATCAGCAAGGTACAGGTTCCTAAGCGACGCAGCAAGAGTGTTCGCGACGCGTTGCGAAAAGTTCGAATCTTTTCGAGAAGTAACTTGTCCGTCCGTAAAAGACCGCGACGCAACGGAGGGCTTTCTCCCACCCTGAGTAAATGTTGAGACCACAGAATTATTCCGATACGAACCCTGAGAGCTACCAATACTTAAATGTCCCCCGGACGCTTGACTGGGTCTTCTCAGGGACATATCCTCTAATACACCAAGATTTTCATAACTGGGTGAAGATGAGACTGGTGGGGTCGAATAGGGTGTATTATTTGTTACCCATTCTCCGGATAATTGCGGCGGGTGACCGGTAAGCTTAGGAAAGCTGGTTAAAACATTGGATGACACATTCAACGTCTCTAGCTTCAGACAATACCAAATCTCGGAAGGAAGCCTATCTAAATTGCACTCCCGGAGGTTGAGGTATTTAAGCTCCGAAAGATAGCCAATAGTATGAGGTAACGACCCAAGTGGGTTCCCCATCATACTAAAGTGTTCCAACTTTCGGAGCTTTCCAATGTGCATTGAGAAAGAGGTAAATTGATTTCTGTTCAATACCAGCTTTGTAACATTTGGAAGAAAGTCGAAGAGAGAATCCTTGAACTGAACTAGCTTTGCCGAGGCAATATTTAGAGATGTGAGAGTCGGAACGGGTCCATACATGTTGAACTCGGTTATCGGACAGTGATCCAGGGACAAAGCCCGTAGTTTTGGGAAGCAGCAGTCGAATTTTGTTATTTTATTGTGTCCTAGCGATAATTGATCCAGACGTGGAATATCAACGATACTATCCACATTCGTAATGGAATTGAACCGTGCGTCGATCTCCCTGAGATTGATAAGGTCTTTGAATGACTCATCAAGCGACCCAGCAAGCATGTTATTCGTAACCCACAGTTGCTTGAGGGTAGCGATTCGCCCAATGTTTGGAAGTGAGCGGATCCCATTGAAACTGATGTCGAGTTCAATGAGACTTGGTAGACCGCAAAGACAATCGGGAAATACTTGAAAATTATTCGAAGACAGGTTAAGGCTCCTTAAAGACTGGAAACGGCCAAAATATTCTGGTAGGCGAGATAGCTTGTTGTTGGCCAGTTTGATGCTGACAAGACCCTGAAGTCGTTCGAGTTTAGGCCAATCCAACGGCCAATCCAACAGCTCAATACGGTTATTCGACATATCTAAGTAACTAAGCCGACTAGCAAGGCTGATGCTATAGGGCGGACGCCAGGCCTCGTTACTCATAAATTTGATATCCCGCAAGTTGATGCAGCTTTGGATGAAGTCCGAAGGGATATCCAATGAGAGATTCCTAGACAGATTCAAGCTAATAATTTCCGAGGCCCGTTTGTAGAGTATGATAGGGATGGTAAGTAAGTTGCGTCCTTGGAGATCTACATGAGTTAATTTCTGGCTTTTATTGAGTCCAGGGTCATTCTCTAAGCTCGCATAGCCACTGAGCTTTGCCGGAAGGAAGACAAAACGGCAGAGGTAGCTATGGTCCTCGCGCCCAACATCTTCAATTCTATCTGCAGTCGTATATCCTACCTGCTCGAGTAATCGTTTCTGTATTAGCACAGGCCGTTCACCATGTTCGAGCTGCCTCGAAACATCATTTTTACGCATCACTATCTCGTAATTGTTGAGATCATCTTGTAAGAATGACTTGCGACCGAGCATGGACAAAATGTCCGCAACTGTGGCATTACGACCAGCCGCTAGTGTCGCAAAAGTTGAATCAATACGAAAAACTCGAATGAAATATGATGTCCCGTCATCACATATTATTGAATCCGGACCATTGTCTATCTCCGGAAGAGCTTTCACGAGATCATCACCATGTTTCTTCACACGCCAACTATCAGGAGCAGACCAGCGACCAGTTGAATAATCTAGCATCCCTTTGGTTCGTTCCATCTGCGGAGGATCTCCGTCAAAGATTCCTCCATTATCGGTTGGAGACAAGGGCCGTGGCTCACTGATGATTCCCTCCATGTGCTCGAGATCGGTGTCCAGGTTCCAAATCGGCTCTCGCTCGTGTTGGCCCCTGGTATCCTTTCCGGAACTAATTTCAGAGCTGAACCCACGCCGGCCACGGAATTTAGTAGACCCAATACCGAACCCCTTTCCAGATTCCTTTTTTCGCTCAAAATCAGACTCTGCGTATTTGCCAATTGATACGCCATCGAAGCTGCTTTGTCGGCTACGTCGGGACGGGGATATCTCTCGCCTTGCTATCTTCGAGGAGGCTTTGAATGGGTCATGCATGGTTTTAGATGATCCCGGTAAATGTTTGAAAGCACTAGGGGTCTTGTGGCGAAGGAATTTATCGAAAAGAGAACGCTTGTCCGAGACATGTTGGAATTGTTGCCCGCCAGAATCCCGGTAGAAGGTACCCTGCATACTAGGTGAAGGACTGATGGAACGTGCCCCAAGCGTGGTAGTTGAGCTCATTGCGGTCGGGGCGTTCAACACCCCGTCACGAATGCGCAGCCCGATGCTAAAATCATCTCCTCCGGCCACAGGACGGGAATGATAGAAAGTTGAGTCACCGGAGCCGGATGAAGTTGGCTTTTCTTCCCTGCTCCTTGAGTGACGATGACCGGTAAAATAGGATTTATGAGAATCCTTCAACGAAGACAGGGCCATGGATGAAACGCCAATGTTCCCAAGAACGCGACTGCCATCAGGTTCTGTAGGAATTTCTCGGACTGGTGCATCTCCGAATTGTGGGATGTCCTGATAGAACGGGATCGTTGGCTGAGTTTCTCCCATGTGAACGGGAAAAAAGCGTGAGGGGGGGAATAAAAGAAAGGGAGGATAGAAAAGGGTCATAACTCACATTGAAACTTTGATACATCCATGGAGTCACATCACTAGAAGGAACAGGCGTTCGAGGCCGAGACGGGATTGGAGATGGAGCACTCTCTGTTGGTCTCTCTGCGACATTTCTTGAGTTGGTAGAATTATTCCTCTCTCTAGCAGCGGAATTGTCTCGCGATGTGCGATGGTGATAACCGGTATCAGAATCGTGGCGAGAATCAAGCCCATCCGGATATTCCTCACCAAAGAAGCCCTGCAAGCGCTTACGGAACTTTCCACTAGTGCTCGACTTGGAACCTTGGCTACTCACTGTCGTCGCGCTCGCAATAGACGGCCTGCGATGATCGGCATCATAGCCTGAGTCGGGAGCATCGCTTATTGCGGTACGGCTTGTACCCGGCCGATATGTGGGAAACATGGGAGAACCCTCCAGATGAGCAGAATCGTTGAGAAACGCGGCTTGATACAAGCTTTGCGACGGTGTTAGTGAGGCGACGCGATCCGGGGGTGTCGAGTTAGCATTGTGAGTATTATGGGAGGTTGTGAAGATAGGTTGAGAGGCCGATGGTGACATGGAGTCAATGGTGGCTAACACTTTTCTGTAGTTTGCAAGGCTCGACATGCTGCGGTGCTCGGTAGGTGGCATTCCAGAAGCGCCGGACAGCACGGGATGTTGGGGCTCATTTGGGGTTTCCCGAGTATGATTCGATTGGGATCTTACTGGTATCAGCCACAGTATGAAGCAATCTGGAACGGGAAGATCTTTCCAGGGGTAGACCCCATTTATCCACAACAAGGTGAGCAGTGCAAAATGAATACAAAGATAGCGACGAACCAGACCCTTGGTCGAGACATATGGCGAGTCCTTTCATTCCATGAAAAACAGCTTACCTGTTCTTCTTTAGACGCATCGGAATTCTGTGACCGTTTGCTCCCTCCTGGCAGTGGCCAGTCAGTTGATCCTCCGTCACTGTGAGCTGGGTTTGTAAGCTGCCGTTCGAGCTGTCAGAGTCGTGCCTTCCCACAGGCCGATTATACTCATTACTCCATTTCCCCATACCGGAAGATCGTTAACCTTCCCGGATATATAATGGCAGCCGGAAGGGGCAGAGTATCAGTGAGCCTAGATCAACCAGGGTAAGAAAATCGATTACCTAGACATGGGAGGTAGGCGGCCAGAGTGCAGATATGGCATTCTCAGAAGAGAGACAAGCGACGTGGCAGACTGTCACCGATTATGGTACACAAAATTTGCTCAACGGACTTCACAAATGGCCCCGAGGAAGACTCGAAATTGGACCAACACAAAGTTCTAAACGATCACGGTTCTGTGATGCATCTGGCACACGGGGTGTTCGACTTAGAATCGCCGCTCCGAGTTCAGGGTATTAACGGCTTCAAGAATCTATCACTCTAGGAACGTCAACTGAGAAGGAAGCCTGGTGCAATGGTGCAACACCATCTTCACATGCTAGTCCGATAGATAGAAGCCGGTAGGTCTGGTAGTAATGCTCCTCATGGGGAGAAACGAAGGTTTCACCATGGATGGTGAATCACATAATGTGAGATGTCAACAGTGAAATCGGGCTTGAACGTATTTTGCGTGAGGTGTTGAAGGCTGAAAGGAAAAGAGGTACAAGTGTTGGGCAGAGTGGTGAGGAGTGGAAGATCGGGGTTTGTAAGTGTTGGGTCTAGTTGATCCGAACCGAGGTGAGTTGTACTGAGTGTGAGATGTTAACAGGCGGAGTAGTAAGGCCAGGAGGTCAGATCTATCATCATAATAACCATTATTTCAATAGAAGGCAGAGCAGCGATGCTGTTGCAGGGGAAGTTGTTGAGGAGTTACGAAGAGTGGAGGGAAGGGCCGAACGAAGGTAGGTCTGTGACCTCGTCGCGCTCCCACGCAGTCCCGCCAGACAGTGCTACATCCATCTCCAACTTCCCCCACGTTTCTCAAGAAGGACGACGTACGTCTGTATAGAATAGATATATTTGACCAAGGTACTATCCTATCTTATACAGATAATCCTAGTATGTAAAAGTATCTGTTCCATCCCATCCCATCCCAATCTCACCGCCATCATCAACTCATCAGATCATTACTTCAGGTATGTTACTCCAGTACTTTACTAAGGTTACACGTACATACAGAGTATTCTACTACTACTAGTATCTAGTTAGGTATTCATGGATGGATCACATCTCAACTTAATATCATCAAATGTAGTTACTCACGCAAAATAAATGATGAGGTCCATGTATGTATGTATGTATGTATGTACGTGTACGGTACGTCTCTCGGGAGGAATCCTGGTGGCTTTATTTTGATCCTCTCCATGGACGTATCGGGGCATTACATTGTTATTTAATAATGAATTAATTGCTAAATGACAAGATATAATAGAATACATAAATCCGGCAGCCCAAGACTACGATCCTATGATAGAATGTAGGTACGGAGTGGATGTAATTACTACCGTGAGAAGTAACTGAAGAGATACGGGTGCATGGGAAGCTTCCCATCTCATGAACGAAGCTTGAAGGATCCAATATCGAAAAAGGTTGGGTATTCTATCCGCATCCAGGGTCCACTGGTGGATCTATGCAGATGAATTTATTACTAGTATCCGTCTTCATTTTCAACTCTGTCCATACGCGTTCATATAGATCTATCTTAACCATCAGAGTCATGCGTCGCACATCTACTAATAATGCTAGTGATTTACTTCTGTCGGACAGAATCTCGTTCATCACCTAATCATGAAGTTGCATTCTCCTTTTGCTTTCCTTTCTGCCTTCTATCTTAATTTTCCTTGTATGATTAACTTACTATCAGATAGATATAGGGGCAAGGCTATCCTTCTAACGGGAGTGCACGGACCACATCATGGTTTATTATTTTGAGGCGCTGAATTCACATCCAGCGCTACATAGAATGGGTCCTGTCCAGTATCTGGACCTGCTGAATCCATTATTGCCCTATATATATATACCACAGATACGGGAGTCAACATCCTCCAAAACCATGAGGTCTTTCTGCAAATAACAGAATGTTCTAAATACCGCATTTTCGGCTCCTAGTATTGCAGAGGAGTACAATGTATTCCACCCGACTACAGTGTATGTAGTGAGAATATCTATGTAGGCACTAGTTAGTGAGTCGCAAGCAAGATCATCGAGTCCGGTCGACAACGACTCACAAAACACGCAGAAATAAGATACATGTTTACGAAGCTACTTAGCTTAATACCGTATTCCTACCGACAGCTATCGCTATCTCAAAGAGATGGAGAGAACTTAAAATCGCTGCAATTGCTCGGTATGAAATGGCATACATATGGCTCTGGAAGCTTTATGCCAGTGAGATACTTATCAATCTTTCCAGCTTCATACCGTGGTTTATCACCTGACGCACGATTTTCCCGTGTATGCCCGTTTTTTCTAACAAGTACAACCCCGCCAAAATGAGTCCAATCGAGTCCGGTCTTGCGGAATTAGAATCTTTGGCTCCGGGAGAACGACTGAATTATGCTGCGGTGGCTAGAAAACATGGTGTTGAAAGATCTACGCTGTCAAGAAG
>JAHQZX020000043.1:0-17955 GCA_019804575.2 Pseudotulostoma volvatum | reverse complement strand
ATATCAAATGTTGTGGTTGGTTGATGGCTGGTTGAAGTTGGGGGTTGATCTGCTCCGGTTCAAGGCTTCCCCCACCACTACGAACGTTGGGTGAGCCGAAATACTATCAGATTGAAGGCGATAATCAGTTGCGTTCCAAATCCCGACAGAAATAACACCACTTGCTTTGCCTCGTAATATAGACATCTAAAATGGACAGCTTATTTCCTTGTAGAAGTATTCCACTGCCTAGAGCTCTTACTCTTCCGTTTCTTGTCTAGATCACAATGAAGATATACACAGCACACTTCACTAGTCTTATCGTCCTTTGTAGAGTTTCCAACGACGGTCTCAAAGTGGTTACATGCGGCAAAGTCCTTTGTAGACTGAATGGCTTCACCGATAGCACTGAAATCGCCATCGAAAGGGGGTGTAGGGACCGGGGGGTATAGTGGGCAATCAGTAAAGCGGGTTAGGTGAGTCAGGTAGGTCATCATCAGATAGGCCGTCAAGGTCGGGAAGGCTGAAAGGATTGGCCCTTTTCAGAAGGTGGCGTTTCCAAATTAAGTCTAGCGTCTTGGCGGAGTGCCGTGCAAATATCTCGCAACATCTTTCTCATCACCAACTTCATTCCGCTAGTGCACCTGTTGCCGGAGATGAAAAAGTGCCCAATGCTCGTCTAGAATCGCTACCTCTTTTAATTTAATGATGAATCTTATTCCAACCGAGATAGAAGGCGTAATGAGTGGAAAAGCGAGGAAGAAAGAGAGGAGGGAAGTAAATCATTTATTGATACCTGTCGTTCGCGATGCACATACACCATCTATGTAGGTATGCGCCTCGGCCAAACGAACTGGAGATTATGTTTCGATTTACACTGGTGGGTGAACTAGATTCGCTGCTTTGACCTCAGGTGCTCATTCCAATGTCTTAAATAATTCTCTCCTCATTCCGTTATAATGTCTTGGACATTCCCAACTTGTGGTGATGTGCATATCGTTCCACAAACCAAACCAATATATCATATATATCTGGAGCTGGGGACAGAGAGCAACAAATTGATAAGGCATCAAGTATCGACGATCCAATTGTGTTACATTTGTCTCAGCACAACTGCCAGTATCCTGTCCACGTTTCATGTCTCATTAAGACTAAATAAAACATTAAACTCAAGAGCAACGCTGAGCGTTTCCCGATAACAATTGATCTTTTATCCAACGCCCCCTTCTGAACATGAAAATTCGACAACCAATCAAGTTTATTAGAGTTCCAAGCATAGGAAAATGATCATCAAGCGTAGCATATCCAATTTCTTTTTGCACCCAAAGCCAAGACGACAATCTGCAGGCTAGAGAACGCACATGGGTATCTCAGAAAAGAAATACAAAGGGAATCCCACGTCCCCCACACTCCCAAGAAAAACGAAATGTTGTTACTTTTAATCAGAGGGCCAAAAAATATTTAAAAATAAAAAAAATAGAATAAAATAAAACAAATGCCACACCTTACTGTACTATAAGTTCTCAGGTCTTCCTTGCGGATTTCCTACCTTCTATTGGTGATTCAGGCTCTTCATCCACGAAGCGTACACTAGCCCCTACAGAGCTTCTTCTGCCATTCCTTTTTTTGGTGAGGCTAGATTTTTCAGCCACGATTGCGGCCCTAAGACGACTGGCAAAGGGCGTATAATTTGGAGTGGCGGGGGTGGTCGAAAGTTGGGCTAGTCTCCTAGCCCGTAAGGTTCTTTTTGAAGGAGATTGAAGATATCTAGGCGTAGCTATGGGCGTAGCCTGAGGGATTTCCGATATAGATGCAAGTTCACTCGAGTTGAAAGTTGTCTCAGCTTCGGGCCAATGGCTGAGTGCAGGCGCGTTGTTCTCGTTGTCTTCAGTCAGTGCACCATTTTCTTCCATTGTTGGTTGATCCGGCAAATTACGAGCTTCCCCGATAATGGCTTTTGCTTGTCCTGACCAATGCCGCAAAATACTCCGAAAGTGCTTGCGTAGGATCCGTTCGTTCATGGCGTCAGCAGTCTCGGTGCTGGTCCGGATCTGAAAAATACGGAGACTGAGTTTTCGAAGTTGCGCCATCGCTAGTCCAGAAACGCTCAAATGGTCGATTTGCACTGCCTGGTCTTCTAAGCTGCGAATCTTTTTGCAAACGTCAATCCAATGAACGAGGTTGCGATACGCGAGCTGTCGGTAGTAGTAGATATCCGAATCGTGGCTTTCCTTTATTAACCCAGCTGTCCTCTCATGCCACAGGTTAATAACATCGGGTGCAGTCCTGAAAATCTTTCTGCGGTCAATCTCCACAGCCTGTTGCTCCATATTTGAGACGTGCTGCGCCTTGTGTCGCCAAATCTCCAGAACGCTCGAAGCTAGGTTGATTTTTGCTTTCCTTCTTACTTTGACGTAGGTTTCTTCTCTACGTTTTCTCGAGACATCTAAACTGGCAGCATGCCATTTTTTAATTGACTTCGTCGTCAAGAAGTAAAACCGAGCATCCCTAGCCCACGCTTCCAATTTCTCGATGTGGTGGGATTTAGATATCCAAACAGCAAATGACTCCTTCTGGATACGGCGATTATAGAAATCCGAAGATATATTCTGACGCTGGCGCTGAACTGTAAGTTGTCTCCGCAAGCCATCAAGCTTAGATCGCAGCAACTCCTTCCTTCTATACATTTGGTAATAATCCTCTCGCTGTGGTAGTCGACAGAATTTTTCTCGAGTATTCAACACAAACATGCTAAATGCGTCACGGATGATCCGCTGTTCACGAAGTTGCTGAAAGAAGCGATATCTCTCCGCCAGAACCCATTTGTATATAGTTTCCATCTTTAAACGTTCCTCGATACGTAATCTAAGAGCTTGGCAACGTAATCGATCATTCCAAGCAGTGAAAGTAGAGCCCATCACCCTCAGACGGTCAATTTCCCTTGCTTGTCTTGCAATCCTAGTACGAAATACCCAATTCGTAACGACCACTTTGGTCACTCGCTTATCCACCATATCGGAAACTCTCATCGTAGCCCATGCCAAGCGTGATTGAATTTGCCACTCATCAAAATTGACTCGAAGAAGATGTGTTTTATAAACCGAGTCTGCCTTTTCTTGAGCAGCATGGGTTACCTTCAATTTCTGCACCGACTTTTGAAGGGCGGACTCGAGTAGACTTCGTTTGCTCCCGAGCTCTATTTCGTGGTCGCGCTCCCTTTGTGTCCGCAGAGACCGAAGCCAGCATATTAGAGAACGTCTCTTAAGGGAGTAATCATACCATCGTGGGGCTCGTCGATCACATAAATCCCAGAACCAAGCCCAAATATATTTTGTCTTCAGGTTTATATCATAAAAAACAGGCGCGGAGATGCTGTCGTTTTGCTTACGATGGTGTTCCTTCATCCAGACTCTCATATGTCGCTTCAAAGCAAAACGTTGAGCCTTGAGTTCATTGACGGCAGTTATTTCTCTCCATGCACTGAAGTATTTAATGCGAAGGATATGTTGGCGTGCAGAAGATGTCCTAGAAAGCTCATCGGAGGTAACTTGTGTCCAATGGGTAAATGCTTTTGTCATGAGATACAATTCTCGAGCTCGTGCAGCCCTTGTTTCAAGATGTTTGAAGAATCGCTCGGTTTGAGCCGCTTGATGCTTTCCTCGACAAGCTGCATGCCATACATCGCAAGCCTGACGAAGTAGTGTTAGCCTATCACGATTAGCGGCAACAGCATCCATATCTTTATTCCTCTGTTCTATCCGAACTGTCCTCTCTAGCCATTGAATGAGAATCCGGCGAGCGATCGCCTTCTTTCGATACATATTGAAGGCTGACGCGTCTCGCAGCATACCTGGAAGACTTGGTTTCATTTTTAAATTCGTAATGTTACCCGGCCAATGAATCTCTCTAGCAGCTGTAGCCGATCGTTTACCACCACCCGATCGGACTAAAATATTTTCTGGGTTATGGGCACGAAGTGGTTTGTGCCTCGTGTCACCATTCATGGAGACTTGGTAGGTTGTAGGTTGGACGGGCTCTCCGTTAGTGAGAGGCGCTTCGTGGTAATTGGGGGTTTCTTTTTCGGACGGGTCGAGTCCATTCATTAGCCTTCGTCCGAGCTCCAAGAATTCTGCCAGCAGCCGGTTCCTATCCGGATGAGTGGCATAGTCTGCACCTGGTAAAATTCGCTTTGACCGCCCATTCGACTCTGGGAACTCGGGTTTTCCAACTTCAAGTCGAGACATAGAAGCCCGAGAACTGGGGCGCACAGCGCTCTTTTGTGTCGCGTCATCTCCAACATCGTACATAGAATTAAACGAGGCTCGTCTCCGCCGAACCCTTTGCGTGGTATCCTCCCTCTGATGTAAGCTGGGGTCGATAGTTCTATCTCCTTGGCTGACTGTAGGAGCGGAAATAGGGTTCGTATCTTGAATAGGGCCCGGGCTATTATCGAATTCAATAACGATTCCCATCTTTCGCAATAAATACTCGAATTTATCGAAGAGCGAATCCCCGCGCAGGCCCTTGCTACCCATCTTGAATAGGAAGCGCATGCAAACCTGATCATGATCCGCCTCGACGCCTTGTTCTGCAAGTACCTCATCGTACGCGGAAAACACAGCGCGGAAAGGAAGGCGCTCAACATCAGGCTTCTGCTCCGCGCGGGTAATGATCTGGTAGAGGAGACCAACATCTATCCATGATAACCGGAATATTAAAAAGTTGTTCAAAATAGTGCAGTCCTTTTAACTGACCTTGATCAGAGAGAAACGGGTTCTCATCGAGCAGTGCTGCGCGCTGAGAGGAGATTGGAGGCATCGAAAGTCTCGCGACCTAAGGCGCGTTCGTTGCAAATAGAGCATCGATGCGAGCAAGGAGAAAAATAACTTCAACCGGCTTATAGCTTATATGGGAGAAAGAGAAAAAAAAGACAGATAGGTCAGACACCATGTCCTTTGCGGTGATAATTGAAGCTATAAGAACGCCCTTGCTATCAAAGCAACTCCATTGTTGTCCTTTGTCCTTGCTGTCTGTTTCTCGTGTCGCAAATGGTTCTTTAGAACGCTTTGTCGGCAATCTCAACCAATCGTTCCTCTAGCCTTTAATCACGTGCCACTCATCCGTTGCGTCGGCAACAAATTAAGGCACTATTATCTCAGTGACCTCAGCCGTTCCACGTGACACAAAAGCTATGCCACATCGAGGATTACTTGTGGAACGTTTCTGAGCTCGATCTATCTTGTTAGGCACCACGTGTTTTGTCAAAAATACACCCAAATCTACTGGCATTCCTAGTGTTCAACCTACTACATCTAACCCCATAGCATTCATATCCAAAAATCGGGAGATGACACCTCATAGATTTTTCGATGCTGTATATTTTGAGATAATTTTTTTCACGAAAAATGGGAAATGGCATGACCGAAGGTTTCTGAGTTAGCCTCACCTAAAGTTAGATTATCCTTGGTGTATATTTTTGTTGAACCAAAATAATAAAGACATGTATATATAAAATCTATAGATTGGATATAACATAGCCGAGGGCCAAGAGCCTTTTTTTACATCATGATACAAGTTGTGGTCCGATGACAGTAGTCCAGAATTTCACCGATACGCAGCCAACATTTGTCGGCGCCCCGCTGCCCACATTTCCCTGCATTTCAGTTAATATGCCACGTCCAACCCCCCAACACCGATATCAAAAAAATGGGGGGACGACATCTCCTAGCTTTTGAAAAGCTGCATAATTTGATACAATTTTTTTAATGAGAAGTGGGAAAGTGGGTGAGCAGCGCGGTACCAAAGGACTGTGTGTTGGCTTCACATAACCCTTTTATAACTATGCTCCCTATTTTATCGAACCACAACGCTAATATACAGAATATAGAAGCCTGATATAATATCGCCGACGATCGAACTCCTTTATCTATATGGCGGTAAGTTCAATATCATCAACAGCATAATTTTGCTCGGGCTCATCAGTTGTATTGGTATGTAATGTCGTATCCGTATGTAGCGCTCCCGGAGTTGGAGGTACTCCAGACGCATTGCCCCTCACTGGAGAAGAGGTTTCTTGTAAATTTGGTGGTGCCATTTTGTTCTAAACTATGATATCAAATTAATCCAACGCACAACTTTTTGGCTATGTTGGAATAAAGGACATTTTGAGGCATCCTTTATTTAGCGGACTGATTCTCAAGAAGAGTATCACGGAGAGCTAATGCAGCTAGTCTGACTTGTAGTCAAGCTGACTTGCATTTGATCCGACTTGCAGTCGAGCTGACTTGCAGCTGATCTGACTTGCAGTTGATCTAACTTGGAGCCGAACTGAGTTGATGGAACACGGCGGGTATAAGACATTGAGGATCGGGAGTTGAGGTTTTTTTTTTGATATAGCAATAACCAAGACATGTATAACATGTACATGAGTCCTTTAATTCAAAGATCATGTCAGCGCTTCCCAGCACCCACCGTTGTTCGTCATTGTATTCCATAGAAATTTCCTTCTCCTGTAGCAATCAGTTGAAAGCCCCAATATTCCTCTACTACTAGCCCATCCTTTACCGCTAGCTCATAATCTAACAGGCTATACTAGCTGTTGGTAGTTGTTGCGATGACAAATGTGGCTTAAATGTAGAGTGGGCAAAAGTTGTTGTGAGCTCAGACTATAGACTGATCGAAATCATCCTGATTAGGTTTAGCCCAATACGCGTCAACGTGACCTTGCTTGGCAACCACCAATAATCACGAGTGATGTTTTTACTAAATGAGAATGAGCGGCGGTGTGAGAACTGAGGTAACTGAGATAACCGGCCGGGTAAACTATCCTGGTGGGGGGCTAACTTGTTTCGGACAAAGTGACGAGTGAACCTACCTTGACAAAGCGAACAACTATTGATTGATATAAATTGATGGTGGATGGTTTACGAGAGTGGTATCTAAATGCTTCATGAACATCAACGTAGTGCTCTAAAGTACATGTTATCCGAGTGTGAGCCGGCCGCCCCAGCGAGCGAGTGAACTATTGTAATCCGCATGTTGGGCTCTTGTGGGTTTGATGATCGCGAAGGCTGCCTGCATAACTGCGAAAATAACTGCGAAGACAACGGCGTAGCTGACAGTGTGTGTAGCCCGATGTCCAGTAGCCCACAGTTGCAAGATCTCTCGCTATATTCCATCCATACTTGTCTAGCTGCGATGACTTCCTGTGTAGCTTATGGAACCCCCATCTCACGCCGCTGCAGCTTACCGAGCCTTTGCCATCTTCACCAGTTGGGTCTTGTCGAGCAGTCTGACGGGTGTTCCGTATGAAAGTAGTGTTGTTGCAAATGCAATCGATAATAATATGAGGCTCCATGATACAGGTTGTGTGTCGTTACTATTACTGAAACAACATTACCTTTAATTAAGGCTAGTTCATTAGAATAACGATTTTATTAGTTATAGGGAACAGTCCGAAAATCCGCTTCAAAATTCCAAAACCTGGACCCAAAATAGAATGGTGCATTGTCTAACCCCGAAAAGGAACACTATGATGCACCAAGCAATGACGGACCAATTTTGATCTGGTGCGGGTCTGAGTCGCTAACTGAGATTTTGACGAGGGCTAACTTGTTTCAGGTATGGAACTGAGCTTCGGCTTGTTGTTGGAATTAATTGGACACTAACTGATAAACTACCCCAATTTTTCGGCGGACTTTCAACCCAAATATTGTGGCCATGAAGGCCCTCCCCAGCATGACGTATGAACCTTCGAAAGCCTCTTCGAAGCTGCCCAAGCTCAAGCAAAATGAGAGGGATTTGCCCTCCACATCGTCCGGAGGTCCGATCAATTGGCGCGTACTGGCGAATATATGCGAGTTGACTTGGCCTGTGACAAGGACGGTAGCAAGTCGAAGGATATACAGCCAAGAACCGCCGCAGCCCACAATCACGATCTAGCCCAGCGCCCCAAGGCCCTGGTAAGACATCGCCATGAAGCTGCTTTTAAGCAAGAGATAATTAATGAGGTCGAAAAACTTTCTGCGCTCGTGAAGATGTCGTCCGAGGCTATCGCTTTGAAGATTCGAGGTGCGCCTGAAGATTCAAACGGCGAGGAAATTTCTGCTCGTAACCGTGAGCGAGGGTGGCTGTCAGGCCAAGGTGTTAGGAACATCCAGAAGAAACAAAGGATGGTTTTTTGGAGGGTGAATTTCGACGAGAATAATCGGGTTACCGACAACTTCTAGATTTACAAGCATGCCTGAGGATGTGGAAGAAATACCACAACATCTGGATGTTATACGGGACCTACAAGACCAATAGGTTCACTTCGCCCCTTCTTCAATTCAACAGCACAACCAACCTTCATACACGTTCAAAATTGCCTCGTGTCTTATGATCTGTGGATGAGGAGTCGTTTCAATGGACCTTCGAGCAGATGCGATTCTTCACCCAACAAGAAAAGATCCCAGAGCCGATGGTTATCATGAGCGATTTCTAGACATCTCTGAAGAATCTTGCCAAAATGTTATATATGAAAACATTCAACAGCTTTGCTGTCGCCCATAATGTGAACAGGAATGTGGGATGGGCCACTGGAAGGGACTGCCCTTGGCGAGGCGGCAACAGCCAGTAGCCTTGCCTCAGAAGAACGGGCTTACGCTGACCTAGATGGCGAATTTGACGCCGGTCAACCTGAAGGACTCATGATGGACGGATTGGCCGGGTCATACTGAACAGATTCCTCGAGCCCGAAGATCGCGCCGATCTAAGTGGTGGCCGCGGCGCTCCTCCCGAACACGAAAATCAGGACGGTTCAACGGTTCAGCAACCTGACACAACAACTTCACCACGTGGTGCAATTGACGCTCCCTTTTCTGCATTGGTACTTTGAGCATCGATACAACAGAATAATGAGATGTATACCTCATTGCCGGACCCCAAAGTTAGCCAAGCAACGACTGCGACTGAATATACATCCGTTCAGTGCCTGAAGGCAGCAAACCGTACCCCGGTTACCTTTCTCGAGCGTCCCTGTGCCGAATTCGGAGCTATATACCATCCAAACCTAGCCTCCGCTCCGCATGCAGAGGCTCCTGAAGTAACTATAATGGATAGTGATGGAGGCGGATATACTTCTGAGGGCGGATGTGACGCCGGGGATAGCAATATCACCGAAAGGCATACACTAGGTGTTGAAAAGGTCTATTACAACATCACGGCGTGCACAAGCTCCGACGTGCAGCGATTGTCGCGTTGTTGGTCATAGATGAAGTCAGTGCTCTAGTCGCCTCAGATACCGCCCATAAATTAGTAATGTTATTGAGCCTACCTTAGGCTGCTCGATGGTTCAACTTCGAAAATTCGATCCGTAAAGGGGCTCGGGCCATCTAGAAGTTATTATCCGACCGCATATAATAGTCGGACTTAACGTCGCTACTTTAGGAGCCTTCCCCTAAGTCGGTGAAAGCGTGGTGACGTGCGCAAGCAGGGTGCGCCGGAACTCAAGGAAAAAAATAGTTACCTGACTCCCACTGTGACTTCCACCAACAAAATCAATTATTCTCTGCAGTATTCATTATCAAAATGGCTTGATTGAGTTCCCAACCCGAAAACACCCTTCTGCGAGACCTACCCGATAAAGATGAAATGCAGCTCGCCCTACAACGGCTCCGCGAGCACCCTATGGAGACACTGATAACGGCAGCGCGCTACCATGCTATTGCAAACGAGAAGTCCGTGCAACAGGCTTAGAGACGAGAGAAGAAGAGGAATGAGAGAGCGAAGAAGCTAGTTGGAGGCGCTGGCCATAACAAGATACTTCATCCTGACCATCATCAAGCCCTGATACAATACGCTGCCAATCAAGCCGTAGGAGGAGGCATGGGAGCTACACGAAGTAGATGATGTTCAATTGCGCTGTGTGGCTTAGAGTTAAAGAGGGGAAGCCTGTTCCCCGCAGGTGGTGGTTCCAAGCATGGCTTAAAAACACTACTGAGCTTCACACGATCAAAACTAAACCTATTGCGAGGCACCGCGGGATATGCATACCGAGAAAGACCTCCGCGAATGGCTCGACCATTTCATCAAACACAACGACTGTGGTCCTGATAAACCCTGGAGGATTCTGAATCCGAGCCTGAACTGGAATTCCTTAAATTAAAACCCCTATCTCATATGACGAATGTCATCGGACACTCCGAGATATTGATAACAAGGTTCAGGATGCACTCAGCTTGCCATCCCGTACTCGATACAAGGTTATCACAGAGTCTACAGGCGTCTTTCTTATTCAATGTGGGTTCCAATTCGAGACCCTCAAAAGAACCCGACTGCCACCGAGAAAGAAGCTCTTCGCGCCAATCAATCACTATCCGATGCTCTTCAGTGTGCGCAACAAGAATGGAATGAGAGCCGATCAGAGGACTCTCTGGACTTCACGGCTGTTCCCATCGACCCTGCGATCTTAGATGGCGAACGACAGTTCCAGGTGCAACAAAGGGCTCTGGATCAGGTAGTCATGCAGATATGTTCGGAGGAAGAAGATGAAGAGGGGGGAAGTGTTGTAGAGTCACCACCACGATTGGTGGCATCTATCGATTCGATTGCTGCAAATGCGGATTTTGTCGCTTTTTAATTTTTAAATAATAACATATGGAAAGACAGTGGACTTCTAGTACATAATAAAATTTTCTAGTTGTAGGGCTACCTTTTTGTAATAATACTACTTACTACTTTCGCAGCTTATCGAGGACGCGATACTGCTAGTATTTACCGCCCGATCTACACCATATGCCGTTAGTAAGGGCGACGCTGATTACAGAAAGCTTCTAGGTTGTAACGATCTAGGCTTGATTACCGCTCCTTTGGCTGTGGCGCGAGACTTTCTCGAGGCCTTGCTGGTGGTCTTAGAGGTGTTTCTTCTCTCTATCTCAGTCATCTTCAGTTTACTTTCCAGCATCCATTGTGACATGTCTCTCCGCACCCTTTGGCATACTCTTTGGCTCGGAATCTTTGCCTTCATCGCTGTAATCCTCGCCTTCGTCGGCGAGGTCAGTAAAAGTAGCAGACCGGCAACAGCACTACCGACAGAAGCAGCACCAATCTGTTCCGTTTCGGATGGAGAAGCGATGCAAAGGAGATCTAAAATGATGATTTGATAGTAACCGTGAGGATAACCAGAAGCGATTCCGTTATAGTAATACCTCGTAACTTACGGGATAGAAGTGTGGCTGGTGGTACATGTACATGTACAGTACATCTGGGATTGCCCCACATAGAGAGTCCCAGATAGCAAACCTCATTATAACTTTATAACATAGATCGAACACCCGAGTGTTGAAGATAAAACTTGATGCAAGAATGTCAACAAGAGTTAGACCTATTAAGAAGTTTGCAAAGGCAGCAACCAAGTGCCCCATAGAGGTCTGTCAAAGGGAGATGTCCACAATCTTTTTCAATTGACACCAAGCTGAATATGATATATCTCAGGCAACAATATATGGCAAGTGCATTGTTGCCAAATATAATACAGTCCACAAGGACATGTGTGTGAAAGAATTCATGAAACTAAAGGATTGTTATCTGGTGCCGTGGACCCTGGTGTGACAGACCCAACAATACATTGACCTTGAGAATAGGCAACCTTGAAGGGAAAATAGGCAAATTTTCCCACGAAAATAAGCCCCAAACACATGAATAATTATGAGCCTTTTGTTCGGCTGTTCGTTCCTCTATCGAAGTTGATTTTTGGTGGAGACATGCAACAAATCGGACACGAATTCTCCTATCTTTCGTTATACGCTCGCCGCGACCGTCTCATACGCATCTCATTTGTCATTTGTCTCTACGTTTAAGTAGGTAGCTACAACCAAGGGAGGGTTGTCGTTGAGCCTAGTTTAACCTCAAATTGCCTTTTACTGGACTAGTTGCAACTTAGCTAGCCTTCTTCTGGTTTCGCTTGGACCTCGGGAAGGGAATCTTATAAGGTGCGGAGTTTTAGTTATGCAGATCTCACTAAGGTTTACTTATTAGGCTCCGATTGGGATAATTCTTCAGCTCTATCAATCATTACAGATATCTTTATGGCGCATATTTGCGGGTCAACGCCAGTCATTTTATGACCTTAGTACTTTTCGACATACTGCTTTTGGTGTCTTTATGTATGAGAACTAGTTTAAAGGGTAGAACCAATAATACCATTTCATTGTTTCTAGGCTTGTAGCCTATGGTCGAGACATTCGGGATAAAACAATCTGAGCCCCCAGCAGAATAATCCTACGTCACATCTTCGTCTTCCAGGTTTTCTTCCCCATTGGAATCATCCTCGCCGTCCGAGACCTCTTGGCCTAGCTCTCTCAGTCGTTCCTGCAGATCGTCAGCAAAATATTGGTCCTGACTCGGGAAGCATTTTAGAACTACCTTGTCTTGGTTTCTCTTGGCTTCAAGATCCCCAAACACAATTAAAAGGTCTTCAAGCTCGTTCTGTGCATCCTTTCGAGATTTTTCCTTTTCTTCCGCATCTAGTTTTGCTGTGGCTAATGCCCTTTGAGCCTCTCTGAGCCTCGCTTCAGTGATGCGAGCATGCTCGTCGGCTTTTTCGGCCTTCTCTTCGGCACGTCTGCTTCGCGCTTCCAATACCAGGTGTTGAGCGGTGTACTCTTTGTGCGCAGTCTGGAGGCCTTGTACACGCGCTTCTCTGGCTTCTTGAAGATTTGATTCTAGGGTTTGAATCGCTGCCCTAAGATCCGAAACTTCAGCTTCGTGATGTTGTCGTACCTTGTTGCTTTTCCTTTCATAATCTGCAATGGTTTCTTTTAACTGATTGTCGATGGCTCGGAGCTGCTCACCGTGTTGTTTAAGCAGTTCATTTTTGTTATGCTTGGACTGCTCTTCCAGTTTTGACAATTCTCCCTCATGACTTCTTTGAAGTGAGCCGTTGATCTGCTTGATACGGGAGATTTCAAGGCCCATCGATTCTTTCACTACTCGACTATCGAGCTGCTCTTGTTCAAGATTCTTCTGAGTAGCGAGAAGATCTGATTCCAATTTCTCAATAATTTGATTCCGATCTTCTAATTGAACTTGAAGTGAATCAAGGAGCTGTCGTGAAATCCCTTTCTGAATGCCGTTCGCCATTATCGGGATTTCGTAGTCAGGGTCGCGATCAATTGAACGTATTAACCGACTGAAATTGTCCTTCAAGAATTCAACGAACGTTTTATCAAAGAAAACATCTGGGAGCCCTCCGTCAAGCTCCCCTTGTGACGATTGAGGTAAAACCTCGAAATCACGAATTAGAGGATGTTCCCTAAGTTTAGTTATCTTGTCGATATACTGGTCTCTTCCAAGTCTGTTGGTCAGCAGTTGATAGATAGTCTCCCGGGTTATCGGAGAGTCCTTTGACGAGAATTCATAAACTATCCCAAGGAGAACGGAACATAGTCCTGGGATAAGGGTGTTAGAAAGGGAGCCTTGATTAGTCACTTGAATTAGGCTTTGAATGCTGCTTCCCTCCCCAAGGAAGTCATTGGTAACGTCTGGATCCTCAAAAAGCCAACCACAAAGAAGCATGAGGTAACCAACAGCTAGTCTCTCATCGTCGCCACGTTGCATTCCAGTGATCAAATTGCTCACTATCGTCTGGACACATGTAACGACTTCCTCTCCGCTTTTAACATCTCCCTCAATAACTTCCATGGCCATAGCCTTTGCACCAGGGTCCTCGAAAATCAGGTGGAACATGAGGACTGACGCAATCCACTTTGTGTAAGGATCAGAAATTCTGTGAGCTTCGGGGGTTTCTAACAGGATCGACAAAATGTTAGGAACTCGGTCGTTTCCGCTAATATGTCCATCAATTGCTCTACGTAGCACATAACGTCTGATTCCAGAATGGTTCATAAAGAAGGCCTTCATGCACTCACAGGCAGCGAGGCGGGCGTCGAAGGTATAAATGGATGCCGTTTCAAGAGTCAGCTTAAGGAGGGCTTCGATCACATTTATTTCCTGAATCCCATCGCTCTTAGCATTCCCATTAGCCACGTTATCGCGATGGGGCCTAGTCCCTCGGTGAACTTCTACTTCTGCAAACTTCTCTTGCAGCGCGGGGTTACCTCGGATCGAATCAGCACATGTCATCAATGCCTAGAGTAGTTAGTTTCCGTAAATCGAGCCAAAGGCTATACTTAAGACGTATACGGCGAACCTTGGCTGTGATATTGACATTGGACTCCCGGTTGAAAGCTATATGCAGAACTTGTTCCGGAACGCCATTTTGCCAGAACGCTACTTGATTGACAGACGTATTGACGCTGCCTCGAACTAGGAATAGTTGTATCACGGCCAATAAGCCCCAAATGTTTTTGTCTCGGCGGGCAGCAGACCACTCCGGGATGTCACCTTCGATTTCTTTTGTTTGGGCGGCATCAGTGAGAAGGCTCGCCAGCCTTTTCACACAACCAGCTTCTCGAAAGTATGATTGATTTGAGACGTTAAACCGTAGGAGATTGGCTAATAAAGAGAGACAATCTTCAGCAACTTCTGACCCATGAGTTAAGGAACCTTCCGCCTCTATTAAAGAAAAAATACGTTCGAAACCGTTCTCGAAAGTAACGACCTTCTGGAGTTCCGGAGATGAAGGCGTGAGTGCAATAAGCAATACAAGAGCCTCTTGGGAAGGATTAGCACGAATGCAGCCCTGCGATCAGTAATACACATGCTTCATACCATTGCGGATAGGCTCTCTAACATCTGTGAGCATATTGACTAGTCGCGATATTCCCAAGGGTGCCATAAAAACGGATTCTTGTGTCCTCCCTGGTCGTGCTGCAGATATATGTGACATCAATTGGAGAGAATATAAGCGTGAATAGAAATCTCTAGCGTCAAGGAGATCAAGGAGAGCGATGATATTGTCTTGTCGCTTCCAATGGCGTTAATTGCAGAATTCTGAAGGAATAGAGCAAACATACCTGTGTGAATTCATCAGCAAGCCAGAGAGCAATCTCATCCGATGCTTCCGGCTAAAACAAAGGTATTAGCCAAGTGGTATCCAGCCACAAAGGAGCTCGAATGGGACCAACGCTGCTCTCGTCCGGAGCAAATAGCATCAACAATGTCTCCAAGACTACTTTGATGGTATCAACATCATCTGCATCTTTCTTGAGACTGCTGATCAAATCCCGAAGCGCCCCGGAAGCGACTGACGCGGGATATGTCTTTGCAAAGCTCCTCAAGCCTAGAATCGCCGCGCGTCGGTCTTCTAGTAGGGTTGCGCTCTGAAGTCTGGTGCTCAGTGTATTTATGGTATCCGTTGCCGTTTGTTTGGCCGGAGCCTGCGACTCGAGAATTCGAAACATTGTGAGGGTGCGGTTGAATATTCATGGTCATTGCCGACCCGAAGTACGGTAATTATTAGCAGGCATTATTTGATATTGACTAGAACATCGTTAGCTGTTCCGCAGTATTTCCCACGTTGGGCTTAGAAAATTGACCTACTAGTTGCTATGTAGCTTGTGCAGAAAGCAACAGGAGCCTGATAGCTCAGTTGTATACTATGTTTTTGATTTTATGTGAGTACTATGGGTATGATATGGTAATAATAACATGTAGTCTGAATATACTACTGTGAGATGTACTTGTACTGTACAGCCTATAACGTACGTTGGAATGCGGAATAACCCTAACCCGTGGACCTACCGTTCTATGGTGCTTACTTATTATGTATGTACAGTATATGTATGTATAACAATACTTATGTGACTCGGAAATCCCTTTGGCCTATTTCCCGAGTTTTCATGCTCCTATCATATATATGATTGATGTAGATACTGCCGGGTAGCACACGGGAAGGTTGTTGCTTTCCCTAATAGCTCTACTGTAACATATCAATGTGTAGTGCACGAAGCTATATAATGGACTAGGCCGCAATGTTGAGTATACACTCAACATTTCTATGACCTTTTGGTCGAGTGCCACCCTATCACTCATCCGTGCTCTCCAACATTCCCCTTTCTATTGAGCAGCACGTTACAGGTTGAGCAAGCACCTTTTTCAGTTGGTCAAGAAAATCTGGCCCAGCACAGCACCAAACAGAACAAAAGGAATGAGGGCGATTGAGCTTCTCCCATTGTGTAGTCCGCACCCGCTAGGCCTTTATACGGGCTACACCACTGTGAGGGGAGTTCTACGATAGGAAATTTGGTAGTCTGAGAATAAGTATATCGAAACCTGCCAGGCCCCTCTTTCTGGGCACTTGTGCCGACCTATATACATGGCTAAGGTCATATTGATGTCCTACATTATTCATACCATCTGATAATCCTTAGAAACCTTAGCTTAATGTCCGAATCTTGGAATTCAACTCCGACAAATTATTATTATTATTATTTAATCAAGATTACCGTCTGTATCCAGCCTTTGGGCTATGACAGACCCCCGCCACCGGCTTGTCTCCCCATCTCAGTCTTGCTCTTACTCCGACAAATTCACTTGGGGTAATTCGAATCCAATTTGGGTGTAACGGTTGTTACGCAACCCTTCGGCCTCTGAAGATAATCGGCCTTGGGGACGTTCAGCTGCCGGTCGATTTCCTTCGTTTAACAACTTATCCAATGGCCGAATGCAGTTCCATGAGTATATAGCCGTGTGGGTTCCTCTCAATAGGTTTGCATCCCCCATTCCAGGTCCCCGAGAGCATGAACGGGACCATGACCCAATATGTTGTCACTGTATTTAGGGGTGTGTAATTTCGTATGCAATTACGCCACTCCAGCCGTCCTAAACGTTGCGGCGGTAAAAAGGAGGTTCCGCAACACTTAAGCTATCCCGCCGAGATTGTGGAGGTGTTCTCGTAGTTTCTCCTCGGGGTTTGCCTCTGTCGCCTAGTCGCTGTAGGGGCTCGGCTTGGAGAAGAATTTGGCAGCGTCGATTCGAACTGCAAGTCAAGATCGGTAGGTTCAGGGCTCTCAGAGCTGGGAAGATAGCGAGACATCGCAAATTTCGATATTAGCTATAATACCTGGGGTTTCAGAAACAAGCGAGACTAAATGAAAAGGATGCTTTGTTCAATGTAAATGCTGAAAATTTGTATAAGTTATATGTGGTAGAATAATCAAATTTACAAAAAAATGGAGATGCGAACCAGCTGTGAAGACTAGCATCGCTAAATTCAAGGTCGCCAAGCCAAAACGTCACTGAATCCTGATCAGAGCAGATTTATTAGTAGACGAACTTATAACTCTCACACTGGGAATTCTTACCTAAACTGCTCTTGGAAGGAAAATTCCATTATCCGGAGAAATGCAAACCACCCTAAGGAGCATGAGATGATGTAACTAAGTCTATATGCGCTCCGCACCCTCCTCTCTGCCTCAGGCTGCAGTGAGAGCCGTCGTTCACGTCGTAAATAAACATGTGGAAAATGCGTTATATTATATTCCCGGCAGGATAACTCTTAGCGTCACCATCACCAAACTTATATACTTATTTCGTATACTTTGTATCTGCCTAACGGTTACATTACCAATATGTCATCCTCCAATAACTCTTCTCTTAGCCCATACCGCGGCGAAGAATCCGCAGAAGCAATACCTACAGCTCGAGCTTCTGCACAAGCATCTGGAGTTGCATCGAATGCATTCGGTGCTCGAGACGATTAGGGAGTTATACCACTATCTCTACCGCTGGAGGGAACATTTGAATCGTGGGAAGCCGCGAAGAGGGCTGTGAATATACATGCAGGGTTGGCGGGCTACGCTATTGTAGAGGGGAGAGGGGGACGGAGAGACCCAGAGAAGCAATTTCGATGAAAAAGATTTCTTATCTGTAAGCACGGCGACTCGCACTGTCGCGACAAAATCCCCTTAAACGAAGAGCAGAGGAAACGCCAGAATCGAATGTCGAAACAGGCCGGTTGCCCAGTCAAGCTGAAAGTTCAAGAACGTCCTGATGGGAGCTGGACCCTCCATCATATGGAGAAATACATGACCCATA